>VYZW01036069.1:0-113354 GCA_013401315.1 Balaeniceps rex
GTCCCTCAGCCGCTCCTCATAAGACTTGTGCTCTAGACTGTCAAATTGTCAAACTGCTGCTTTTTTCTCCTTCCCCCCCCCACTTTCATATGAATTTCCATGAATGGCACAGTATGTGTTTGTGTGGTTTTATACTTATGTCGTAGCGTGTTTGATCTGGGTGTGTTAGGCATCTGCCTTGCGTAGTTCTCATCTATACCATGTTAATTATATTGCTCTGGTGACATAATAAACACTGAGCGAGTTGTGAATAGATTATTTATGATGCCACCTGAACTCTAAGTAATTATAGCTGTGTAATTTAGCTTCCCCCTATTTCATTTTATATATAACGCAATATTTCAAAATATTCCGGTGCACATCTATCTTTAGCTCTGTGTTTGAATGAATAAATTGTGACTCTCTTTCAAAGGTAATATATCAGCAGTGCCCTTAAGGGAGGGCGCTGCAGCTCTGTCAAGAACAATCCATAAACTAATTCGCACATAAACAGAGACAATGGATACTTACAATGAGCGCGCACCTTCATTCACAGAAAATAATACTGTACTTACCTGTCTCGGTGTATTTAAGCCTAATGTTCTACTGTCAAAGCACTAAAGGAAGGTATACAATACATCTCAGCCTAATGGTTTTTAATACAGGACTTTTCCTGTAATTTAAGGTGTTGAGACAAAATTAGTATCGGGCAACAAATATCTTGCAGTAAATGGAATGAAAATATTAATGTTTACAGCTGGAGAAGTAAAATTACTTCTGTTGGAGTGTTGAGGCAGATTGGTGGTATTTGTTTATGAGCTGCAAAGATTCAGCTGCAACACCTACTGGAGCAGCCTGGTACTTGGGAAGCCAGACCTTTGTGTTATTTAGCAGTTATCTGAGGAGGCAGAGTTAGTGCTGCTGGAGCGCGAGAGGCCCCGACAAACCCAGTGTGAGCAGGGATGCTCGGCAGCTCTGGGCACATCCTGGGGGCAATTAGCAGTGCTTGGGCATTGGCAGTGATACTGTGAGGGTGCTGGTCCCTCTTCCAGTGCTCTTGGCTCTGACCAGTCAGTGCTGGGATGTCTCGGCTCCGTTCCTTGCTCTGGCTCTCAACAGCCATTGACTTTTGGGCAAGTGGCCCCAACCTCCCTTTGCCTCAGTTTCCTCAGCTGTAGATCTGCAAAATAACACTTCCTTTCTAAATCGATGAGGTTGTGTTATTCGGTATTTGACCCGGGACAGGTTGCTTCTCTAAAAGGCGTTGAACAAGAAGTTACAGACTTAAATGATGCTTTCATGCTCAATTAGGAGTCAGGAAATCAGGCTTAAATGTTTGCATTTTAATTGTGCAAAGTGCTTGGAGATCCTCATATCAAAGGCAATGTAAATGCAGTGTGTTATCTTGTTATATCCTTGAAAACCCATCCAGTATGATTTTGCCCTCTTTTTATTTCCTTAGAGCCTTGTGGGCTCGTTCTTCTACTTCCTTAACACAAAGCCATGGTTAATGACAGTGGCCTTGAACGGGTGAGTAATGCCGCTGGCCTCCGTTCTGCGAGAGTCATCACACCCAAGGCTCCTGCGGTACCAAAGATGTGCGCACGTTTATGTCAATTAAAAGGTACTTAAGAGAGTCAGAATCTTTTTTTTTAATTAAAAATGTCAGGATTCAAACTTTACATGGGATTTGTGATGGCTCCAATTCCCGGTTGGCATGTGTGAGGCGACACCCAGGAGATTCGAGGTTTCCATGACATCATACGGTAACTGTGAGCCTATCAGTTAATTAAATACTATATCCATGTATTCTAGTTAATTGATGCTTCCTTTACATGGTTTATTGTGCTGCAAACTGGTATTGCTTCTGTCTCACTGAGCAAACACAGAGAGGGAGAGAAAGAGACGGTGGGATGCTCCAGCTCGCGGCTGGGGGAGAGGGAGCTGTTGGCACGCCGCGCCGTGCCCAGGGGCATCCTCGAGGAGAGCCTGGTGTCACCTACACACCAGGGGTTTGAGGTGGCTCTGCGGGTCAGACAGAGATCTTTTATGAATGAGCTGAGCTGAGCCTTGGGAATGAATCACAGGCACAAGCAAGCCGTGCCTTTTTCCAAGCCCAGCTTTGTCTCGGGCTTCTGTGGTCCTGTTTGCACAGATGAGGGGGTGCAGAGGAGGGTGCCCCGTTATATTTACGCAGCGCACAAATGTGGCATCACCTCTGCGGGAATGTGACTCTGGGATGCAGCCGGACCTCCCGCATACTGGCCTTAAGGGAAGGGAAAAACATCATCTATGTGTTTTTAGCATATAAAAATATTTTAAGTCAGGAAATCCAGCTTGATTGGGAGTTGGTAACATAATGTGATCTGGCAGTGGGGTTTGACCGCTGACCTCCAGCAGCACACCTCAGCCTCCTGCAGCTTTCCTAAAGGGTGTTAAATCCCTCAAGTAAAAGCAAGCCCAGGTTGGCTGCTGCGGTCAGGACACCTGCAGAAAAGGGCAGGGCATGTCACCAGGCTTGCCTAGAGAGATGAGCACGGTGTTAAATGATGTGCCCAGACTGAACATGACCTTGTCTACTGACAACACAACTGTGTTAGAGTGGAAAGACAATAAAATTCATAGTCCCCACAAAAATTCTGCCTGATATCTGCCCCTTTCCCCTGCCCCGCTCAGCTTCTGGTGGCAAAAGTCCAGGGCTGCCTTATCCCACTTGCGTACATCGGGGCAAACTCTCCTGCCTGTTCTCCTCAAGCTTGGGATTCAACTGCTGCTGCAAAGAGGAAAGAAAATATTTTTGTTTAAAGGATTTCAACCCAGAATGTAATTTCAGCAGCTTTTTACTAGGAGTTCGTTTGGCTTGTAGTCTAGGACTGACAGATTTTTCTGGTCTCCTGTTCTGACCTTCTGCTGTACTGGGGGTGATTTGTGTGCTGGTGTGTGGGAAGAAAAAGGGGATTTGTTCAATGCTGAAGCAGGACTGAGAGACCTTGGATTCACAGAAGATGAAACAAAACCCAATTTTAGCTCAGACTCCAGATGTGAAACTCTAAGACACATCTGTACGCTGCTGTGCACTGCTGTGTCCATGCTGATACTGGAGATCCTAAAACGTGCGACACTGTCAAGTTGGCAGCAGGAGCATTTCTTCACTTAAACTCCCAAGGAAAAGCTATTCCAGAGGTTTCAAACGAGAACATTTAAAGAAAAAAGTGTCATACCCTATATACAAACCAAACACTGGCTACCTTCTCTCCCTCCTCCTTTGTCCTCTTCCATTCTCTCACCTCTTCTTTCTTTCCAAATGTATAATTTCTCCTCTTCCAAAAGAAGTTGAGATACTGCAAGCGTGATGAGAAACACTTCTAAGGATGACCTTGCAAGGTTTCCATGTTTACTCTCGGCAACTTCCAGGCTGAGTGTTTTCAAGCTTCTGGTTCTCGTCCACTTGCAGCTCCATACTTCTGGTGAGGGGAAGAAACACCACGAGAGCTGCCTTCCCCAAAATGTTTGCTGCTTGGTGCTGGTGTGGCCTCCTTCCAGAAGGCAAGGTGGCCCCAACCCTGTGAGCAGACACTATAGATGAAGCCAGGTTCAGATGGGGGCAGAATGCAACAAATTTACATACCATTTCAGTAACACCCCCCCAAATTACCTCCTCTCTGATCCTACCACCATGCTAAGTGCTGCGGTGGTGGTGCACTTTGGGGAATGGTGCTGTCTTCTATTAAAGGCAGGTATTTTTTTTCTGTAATTCTCTTTAGTGTTGCCTTTAGAGGCCCCTCTATGTGGCTCCTTTCACTTCTAATTACTGCACTAGGAGATTACAGTGTGGTGCTGGCGACAGAGAGAGAGAGAGGAAGGGGGAGGAATGGGATGGTGGAGAGGGAAAGATTTCTGCGGTAATTTGCATTTAAAGCTGGCACTCAGCATTATATCTCCCTGTTCACCCATTGTCTATAAACATTTTAGCTCTTCCTTCTGCCTCATCAGAATGAATTAAGCATTTTCATTGCACCACCAGCCTAATTAGAGTCATTTACTATGTTGACACAAAGGGTTTTTTTATGAGCATCTCAGCTTTAATACACTACAGCAACATTGGAAACCTCTGATCAAAAGGTAAATGTTTGGGGGTCAGGGATATTTTTCAACATTCTCCCAAGAATACAAACAAGTTCCTGGAGAGGTGACGTGCGTGCTCGTGGCTCTGCCGGGGCCGTGGCGAGCTTGCACCGGTGCACTCGCGTGCTGCTTCTGTCTCCCAGTTGCACTTGTTGAAAGGGGTTGGCTTGGTGCAGGGGTGACCTCGTGTTCTGCGAGCGCCGAGCAGCACAAAGCATTTGTTGGGCGAGTGGGTGAAACCAAAGGGCAGATACTTGGCGTGGGTGGAGAGGGCACGGAGATGGGCTACTCTGATTCTGAAAAGTGTGTGCAAGTTGAGCGCATTTGACTTATGGCGCATCTCAGGGCTTCCTTGGAGCTGGGGTCTCCACATGGGCAACCTATGCACCGAGGCATGGAGGTTTTAGATGGGTCTCGTGTCTTGTTGGCTGCAGTATCGAGTGAGACAATGCACAGCCTCTTGCACCCACTGTCAGGACAAGATAGAAAGACATGAAGTCTTCTGTTTTTTGGGCACCCACATGCACAATGGGAACTAAAAAGACGATTGTGTCCTTGCTTAAAGCTGGAGGCGCTGCTTTTGACTCTTCCTAGCCTGACTTTCAAATGTGTTTGTGTATTAGCACAGGAAAGTTGTGTCACTCACAACCAAACCCAAGAGAGTAGGAATTGGTTTCAAGTTGATTTCAAAGAGTTCCCCTTTCTGTCCTTTCCCAGCGCACATTTTCACAGTGTCACTTCTCTCATGCAGGAAAGTTTTTTTTGGTTTTGCCTGTTTTAAGGGATTTGGAAACCCCTACTCAGAATCTCCTGGAGTGGGGATTTTTCTGATGGGTCTGAGGAAAGTACTCTTCTCGCCATCTCTGGGCAGACTGCTCTTAGTACCTGACCATGTGCATGCAGAAGTTGTACAGATTTGTAAGATAAAACTGACTCAGCTGTACCGTATATCATCATTCTGGAGCGTAGTCATCAATCACAAGAACAGAGATGTGCAAGGGCATGACATATGCAGGACAACCAAGAAAATCCTTCTGTACTTGCATTTTTGCTAGCCTCCAACTTGTCAGCAACATGTTTGACGGCTGTCCAGCAGACCTCTGGAGTCAAAGCTGACCTCAAGTCTGCTCTTGTATGAAGTTTCTATTCACCCTGTATTCGAGAAATACCTTCCACCACACAATCGTAGATCCAGCTGACTACAAAATTTATGGCTGAGAACCCTGTAGAGTGCAGATACCAGTAAAATGCTGTGGGACACTGACTATTTATTTCAAGTTAGAAGTGAAGACCTTGGTCGTGAGGTGTAACATGGACTTTGCGCTCCTGCGGTGGTGCAAAAGGTCTGAAACAACCAAAATGGGATATGCAAAGTATCAGGATTACCAAAGAGGTATGGTGAGGATTTGTCTGGTCCAGCACCCTCTGTCCAACAGTGGAGTGGCCTCCTGACAAATACGGCCATTCTTTTTCTGTATCTCTGCTTACTGACATTGTTTAATTATTCTGTCATCAGGTATAGCGAGATCTTGTAGAAATAAGTACCAACTGTCTTTTTTGGAAGGGATGGTTCTCAAATAACTCTTCATCAGCTGCAAACGTTGTCATCCTGCTGTTTGTGACCTTTTCCAGGTCACTTGAGCAAGATGAGCCCCAAGATTCTCGGGACAATCTGCTGGCAACTTCACCCACTGTGAAAGCTTTTCCTCCCTGTCTTTGGCTTCCCATGTTGCAACCAGTTATGAATCTAGAGGAGGATGTTCCCTCTCACGTCACGATAGTTCTGTTTCTTTAGGAGCTTTTGGAGTGGGAAGCGGCCAGAAGATTTTCAGAGATGCAAGTGTTGTGTCACAACAGCGTCACCTGTGTGTTCGGTCAATTAGCCACACCTCATAAATTTATCGCAGATCTTGGGAATTTGTGTGTGTATACATAATTGCAAATATCTTTTGCTAGCTACGCGAGTCATATTTACAAGTCTGTAGTCCTTGGGTTCAGCTTTGGAGCCCTTTTAAAAATGGCTGTGACATTTCATGCCTTTATCATGGCTGATTTCTTCTTGGATTCCTTCTGTAAAGATGTGCTTGCCCAAGGCAAGGAGGCCATCCTGTTGGTAAAGAAGCCTGGATGTGCACCGAAATCTTTGCTGTAGGCTTTGAGCCTCAAAGTTTTGAACAGGAGATGTCCCTGGGTGATCTGGTTGTTCAGGTTTCTCACAGTCATCGGTGCCGCTGTTGTGAGGAAATCTGAATAGCTGTCTTACCAGAAATTTTGCAGATTGAGAAAGCTGTTTGTTGCTTTGTACTAAAGAGATAGCTTATAAAGTGGTATTTGAAAAGCGTGCATCAAAATGTTTGTTTGAAATTTCATAATGAAGATTAATTCTTTTTTTTAAAAAAAAAAGCAAGTTTCATAGAATCGCACAATGGCTGAGGTTAGAAGGCACCTCTGGAGGTCATCTGGTCCAACCGCCATGGTCAAGCAGGGCCACCTAGAACCAGTTGTCCAGGACTGTGTCCAGACTTTTTTTTTATCTCCAAGGTTGGAGACTCCATAGCCTCCCTGCGCAACCTGTGCCAGTGCTTCGTCACCCTCGCAGTAAAAAAGCATTTCCTGATGTTCAGACAGAACCTCCTGTGCTTCAGTTTGTGCCCATTGCCTCTTGTCCTGTCACTGGGCACCACTGAAGAGAGCCTGGCTCTGTCCTCTTTGCACCCTCCCTTCAGGTATTCGTACACATGGATAAGATTCCCCCGAGCCTGCTCTTCTCCAGGCTAAACAAGCCCAGCTCTCCCAGCCTTTCATAGAATCATTTGGTTGGAAAAGACCTTTAAGGTCTTTTCCTTGTATGTGAGATCTTTCCTTGTATGTGAGATGCTCCAGTCCATTAATCATCCTCGTGGTCCTTCGTTGAACTCTCTCCAGTATGTCCGTGTCTCTCTTGTACTGGGGAGCCTGATCTGCAGGCGCTGAAGTGATGTTCCAAGTGGGGGACCAGCTTTAATAGCTGAGGCTCCTCCAGTAATCATCACAACCGTGGTCCACACCAGGAGTTTTCTGGATACCATCTCTTTTAGAGCAGCTCCTCGTTCTGCAGTGCGCAGGTCTGTCTCTGAAGGCTGTGGGTCCCTCCCTGACTCTTGCTGTGTAATACAGGCATTGCGTTGCAACGGTCCAGGATATCAGCTGCCCTGTGCTTTACTGTGTCTAAATATAATGTGTAGCAGATGTGAATTTAGAGTGGGGACAAGGACTTAACTCTTAGCTTTCTGGACTTCTAAGGAGCTTTGGGGTTTTTCCCCTATTTAAAACTGTTCTTAAATGCAGTGTTTGGTTGGTCTGCAGGAATGGCATTAGTTTCTTACCGGTTTTAGTGCTTTCTGTATATGGCAGTGTTCATTTTCCTAGCTGCAGGTGCTTTTATCTTTTGGAAAGGGGAGCAGAACATAATAATCTTCCAGGATCCCATGCCACTAGATCCTAGATCAGTCCTTGCTCTGCATCTCCTTGTTGCATGCAGGGACTCGATGCTGCTGCCGTGCCCACCGCTCCATGGGGTCACTGCTATCCTTGTCCCCATGAGCTGTGCAGCACGGCAGGAAGCAAGGGGCACCCACAAGATAGACCCATAAGTTAAAAGAATGTGAATTTATATATTTTCTCCCTTCTTCATGAGAGCTGTTATCTTACATGCTGCGTAAAACCCATTTCTCCCTCTCCTTGAGTGCCATGGTGGAGTTTTCGGCGCGTTCTCATGTGTACATGTATGTGTCCATGTGTAGGCACACACAAGCTGGCCACCAGCTTGTTCTCTTCTGGGAAATTAAATCCATATTTCCATAATCCCACCAGGCCTAGATGAAGCCTGGTGCTTCCCCTGAACTCCTTAAACCAGTTGCTCTGCTTAGATGTGGTTGTGTCCTGAGCTTCCCAAGTTAGAGCCAAATTGCAGCCGGGGCAGATAGTTCCTACAACGCAGAAGAGCAGCAGGATGGTCTGGAGGAAAAGCCAGATCTTATAAATATATCCCTGGGATCACCAAAGCCTCAGGCATCTCTAGCTACATCTGCATCTAGTAATTATTCTACAGACTACAAGGAACAGTGAAGTGTTGCTTCAATTTACGCATTTTCTGGTCTCTCTGCATTTGTTTCTTAGTCAGAGACTAATGGGTAGAGCACTGGACTGGAACCCAGGAGACCTAATTTATTTCAGGCTATGCTACCAGCCTGTTGGGGAGCTCTGACCGAGCCTTTTTCCTCCCTCTGCTGTTTCTCCCCCTCCGTAAAGCGGAGATAGCGATAGCGAACTTGTTTGTAAAGTTTCTGATAAAATAGCACCAAGTAAGATTGAGTATTAATAATGTAGTCCATCGCTGTGAAAAATTGATTTTAGGCACCAAATTGTTAGAGGAGCGAGCTAGTTACCGCGTTATTTAAGTGCTAGTAGTAAGGGGAGAAATTTTTCTTATCCCTTTTTTTAACCAGTCTGCGAACTGCTTTGAATGTCTACGGACCAGAAACGCGGCGCTGGGGCTAAGGTGGCCGATAGCAGAGCCTGGAGGAGGGGGAAGATGGAGGGAGCAAGGATTGGGGGCTGAAGAGGAGGGGAAGGTGTTAGAGGGGGAATATTGGATGGGAAAATAGAGCAGAGTGGGCAGATTGGAGAGCGACAGATTGTGAAAGCGGGGGAGAGAGAGAGGGGAGAAGAGATCCTATTAGAAATACCATGTGTGTGCGTGCATCGAGGGGTATGCATGCGGGGAGGCAGGGATGCGGCGTCTCCTGTAATATTATTCAAGCAATCACATGTATCGCGTATTAGATAACTCTTCTGGTTGGTTAGCATTGCGAGGTCTGTAAACGTGTTTTGCTTTAATCCCAGGCGCATCACGTTTTTAATCTCAAACGCATCAGGCTTTTCCTGAAGGGTTTTGGGGGGTCGTTTTTTCCAGAGCAGATAGCTGCGGACATCCTGAACTTTCGCATCTTTGGGGTGCTCCTGCTCTTGGTGATTTGGAGGGGGTTGATCAGCCATCAGGTCACTAGAAATGGACAGCAAGGAATTTATTCTGCCTGGGAAAATGGCTACTGCTTCGACACAACGTGCACAGGACGACTTGGGGGGGAGTTAGGTGGGAAATAGCCTCCTGCAAAATACGGCATTTCAACAGCGGATTAGAAAGCCCCGAGCCCTCCTCCTAAATTGTTAAAAAAAAAAATCAAACTTAAAGGGTCTGAATTAAACAGGCAAAACATAAGAAATGTCGAAATAGGGCTTAAAACTCTGTATTGACACCATCAGCCTTAATTTACTCCAGAGTGCAGGAATAAAAATTCATAGAGACATGATGAAAGGCTGGGAGTATCAGACAGGAACCCAGAGACTTAACCCTGAATTTACTGCTCCTGCAATGGGTTTGCGGTCAGAATATTTTTCGTTGTGCAGATGTAGATTCCGGGTTTGTATTTCTGTGATTTGGTTTTTTTTTTAATAGTTTATAGAATTTGCCATATATTTTAGAACCGGGGTAGATGCTGTTTACTGTCATTTATCCGTGTGTGTGTATGCATGCGCGCACATGCACGTGTCTCTGAGCATTTATCTCGGTATCATTCACAATATAAGCACAATAACCGCGTACTTCTTACTCTTGTGTAGGTTTTGAGCTAAAATGCTTTTCACAGCTCAGGGATGCAAATTTTACCCAGAATAACATTATTTAAAAAAAAAAAAATCCTCCTCCAAGTAGAAAAGAGAATTTGATTCACACGGAAGGGAGACGAAGAGAATTGGCAAATTGTGGGCAGGTGCTGGGCGAGCTTCCTCCATATGAATTTGTTAATGCGTCTTAATCCTGACCTGCAGCACCCTGCCTGGCTAATGCCGTGGCCTCCCATGACCAGGGATTGCAGACTGCCGGGTTGCATGGCACTGGGGTGGGGTTTTGTCTTTTTTTTTTTTCTTTTTTCCCTGTACTGTAGGTTACTGACTACGTTTCATTTGTGACCCAGTTAAAATTTGAATCCGATTCTCTAAATTTTTTGCAAGAACGGAATTATTCTGCTTTTCTTTGTGTGCGTACATCTATGTTTGCATATTGCCCCCTGTGAAGAGATTTCCAGTGCACACAGATGAAAATGTATTATTTGGAAAAAGAGCCCCCAATATACATTTCTTTTGATTGAATGTGGCAGCTTAACACGTTCCCCTTCCTTTTCTTTTGTTGGTCTTTGAATTTGTAAATAGGTAATTATTTGTTGTGGTTTTCTTCAAATTTGGGTAAAAGAAACGTGTTGCCCTGCGGAGCTCAGCGTTGCTATGCAGATTTCTGATTTTGATGGCAGAAACGTAAAGCCCTGAAAAGAAGGGCGGCATCTCGGCGAGCCGGCAACGCGCACACCAAATCGTGCCTGCGATTTCGTCCTTCCCGCGCGGGGTGAAACCCGAACGACTCGTAGAGTCCAAACAGGTGCTCAATGTTTGGTTGCAAATGAAAAGATTAAAAGTTGGGATAAGGGCGTTGATAGATGTACGCACAGCGAGTTTGCCGAGAAATTGCTTGTAGTGCTCCCAGAATACAACTTGCACGGCAAAGCACTGTAATTCCCTGTTTTCCACGTTTTAGTGGCATACTGGAACAGCAACTATCTGTTTTTATGACTCTATATGTATAAAACCACATAAATATGTGCATTATCCAGCCAAATAATAGAGAATCCTGTACGTATGTGGATTTTATATAATGGAAATTAATTATTTTTTAGTTTGCAGGTAAAAATAATGCAAACTTGCCCCTCTCGCTTGTGCTCTTGCTTCGTTCCTCTTCTACCACTTTTCCCCCTCTTTCTGCTTGCGAGCAGCTGAATTGCACGTACGATATTGGAAGTCAGCGTTGTCCCTACCCTGCTGTAGACTCAGCCTTTTTCTGCACCTTTTTACTTCAGTTGCTGACAACGACGCTCACCCAAACGCTGGGTGATTATGTTCAGGCTTTCCACTCTCCCCATCAGATATATTACTTACAACTATTAATAACTCCCCTCCAGGAGAGTCGTAGCATCGTGTAAATGCATCTTTCCCTGAAACAGTTCTGTATACATAACACAAGGACCTGAAGGAGAGTTTTCAAAACAAGCCAAAGAACACGATGAAAATGAATGTATTTTCCTGGGTTAGGTTGTAAGGGCTGAATGCACAAATGTGGATTTTTTTTTTTTTTTGGCCAGCAATTTTTCATTTATTTTTAATTTAATCACATGTTTTAGTTTGCAGGCACATTCTGAAAAATGATCTTTATAAAATATGCAGTCCTCTTCGCAGTCTTCTTACATCACTACTGCACTGGGAGAAAGACATCTCTCTAAATTGAAAACCATTTTTAATGAATTGTTGTTTTATTTTAGGATCCCTTTAGGTCTCCTAGAACATTCGGGCTGAGTCGTCCGTCTGAAGGAATCCTGATCTTACAAATCAGAATAAAAAAAAAAAATTCCGCAGCCCTTGACCTGGCTCACAGCAACTCTGTGTTATAAAACAAAGGGCTGCGGTGATGGGGGGGAATCCCACTGTGAAGTAGAAAATCAGCATTATTGCTTAGCCGTGGATTCAGAATTAAATTGCACGTGAGATTTAAAAACTTGATGGAAATCTGTGACCTTCTGGCTTACCTACAACTGTAGCGGAAGACAGTGACCCTAGAAGAACATGATTTACTGGTGGAATAAAGTGAGCCGTAAAATCTGAGTAGGATGGGTTATTGTCAGTAAAAAGCATAAAGACAAGGGAAAAAAAAAAAAACTAAACCCTAATTGCCAGTGTAAGGAAATATAGAGGAGGAAAGAGGGAGATGAAGGGGAGAACAAGAGCATCCCCAGTGGCAAAATGGTTAAAAGAGATTACTAAAATCCAGCAAAAAATCAAGCAGTCAAGTAGTTAATTGACTTTGCTTTAATCAGCCCAATGAATATTCATTAGTGTGCTGGTCCTAATCATGGGGGCCATGTTGTCCGCATTTAGCAAGCGCACGCTCAGCATCATGCATGCCTCAACAGCTTCCCTTCCTCTCCGCACTGACATTAAATTTAGAGGCTTTGCGCCTTCCCAGCTCGCAGGGAGCGGGGATTGGCCCAGCTGCTCGGCTCCAAGATGCCATAGCAACCCCTGGCTCGTTGCCTTGGCAACATTTTTTTTTAATTTTTTTTTTTGTAAGGGCCTGAGCCAGTAATCCATAGGCTTAACGTAGAAAATATGCCTTTGTGGGGCATGTGTATATAGATACATAGATGTAAGGGAGAGATTGAATGGGCGGAAGGCGTGTGCGTCTTCTATTGTGCGACTTTAACAATGGGAGTGGGTTGCGGGATCTCCTCCTTGTCGTCTCGAGCTGTGTTTTGGGTTATGGGCGTCACATCTTTTTTTTTCTTTTTTTTTTTAAAAAAAAAAAAAATGCAAAATGCGCCAGCTCTCTGGCAGTTCATTTCCAGACCCATCCGAAGGGAGGAGAAATATTTCTCCTCGCCATAATTCCACCCCCCCACCTCACCCCGGGAAGAAGCAGCGACTGCTTTAAGAGATATAGGACCCTATTATTCACATCGAGTTGAAGTTCCTCCTCCTGAAGGAGGTGGGTCTGGAAATGAGCTGCCCCATAAATCAATGGAGAAGTGCAGGCATGAAACTGGAGTCACGCAGCGGTGAGTGCGTCTGCTCCTCACGTTCGCGCCTGCTTTTCCCTTCTTGCAAGGGGGGGAGGCTCCTGCTGGAGATTGGTTCAGCCAATGCAACTCCAACCCCGCTCCAGTCTGTTAATATTCCAGATGTTGCTGGGGAAAAGATGATGTCCTGATCCCGGTGTTTTAGGAGTAGCTTGCGTTTCTGCCTTCCTGAAAGCAAAACGTGAAAAAAGCAGCAAAGTCCCCAGCTGTGTCAGACCCGGCATTCCTAGCTTTAAAAATAGAATTTAAAAGGAAAAAAAAAAAAAAAAACTAATATATTCAGAACGCCTGCAAGGAATGTTGGAGCTGGGCAATCCAAATGGTTAATGTTGTCTTGTAAATAAAGCTCATCCCTTAAACAAACAAACAAAAAGTCCTGACCTCGTGAGGCATCATCTCCAATGGAACAAAACAGCTGCAGGGGAAAACGCGCAAAACCAGCCAGTGTGCGAGGTGTCCTGTAAAGCACTCGGAGTAAAGATGAAAGTTGCACAGGAACCCAGAAATAGGACTGCAGAAGATTAAGAAATAGGTGCTTTCAAAAAAGCATTAGTAATTTCCTAATATTCCCTTCTATCATGCTTTTTTTAATAGCTCTTAAGATAGAGTAGAAGTGGCTACAAGTGAAAAACTAATTCAGAAGCTGCGAGAGGAATCGGGTTTGGTCTCTACGAGAGTTTTTTTTAATGTTTCTATTATCGTTATCTTTAAATTATTCAAAAGTGTCATTTTGAGCTCACGGTGCAGGCACATGGTTTAATAAAAGCACATGAAGAAGGATCCTCCTTATTTCGAAAAAGAAAAGGGGACGGTTGTCCTCGCTCTGCACCAGCGAAGGTCCCGCTGGCCCAGCATCACACCCGGGGGGAGCATGGCACGGGAGAAGGTCTGATTTTTTGGCCCATCAGGAAAACATTTTGCAATGATGCTAAAAATTTAGGGATATTCAGGGCTGGTTTCCAGAGCAGTTGTAGGGCAGCGTAGGAAGGAGCAAACTTTATTTTCCCCCCTGATTCCCACGTACTGAATGGCACAAAAACCCCATTAGAGGTCTGTGCAGCATCTGGAGGTTTTAGGGCTCGGGATGGCATACTGCGCGTTGGCTAATGGTCCAAAGACCGGATCTGACCAATGTGGATGGGAAATTGTTTCTCAACATCTGCACGTAACAAGATAAGGTTAATCAGCCTCCGATTCCCTGTCAAACAGAACTACTGTGGTTTTCAACATTTTTAAGTGTGAAAGGAAGAAATCTGCCACCCACGACTAAATGTCAAAATTTGAAGGCTTGGTGGCTTGATCTCCAAGGTCTTCAGCAGCATCTGGCTGGGGCAGCCCTGCTGCCATCCTGAGCACGCATCACTGGGGGTCATTTCTGGTGGGGGGAGAGGGTTTTAGGATCCTTTTTAGGATTTTTTTGCTCTGTGGTTTGTTGTGGTTTGGGGTTTGTTTTTTTTTTTAAATAAAATTAAATCCACCAGTAATTATAGCTGTAAGAAGAGAGAGGAATTGTGAAATGCATGGGTCGAGAGAGGCTGCTTTAAATCAGCTCTATTGGAGTTGCTGGTAAAGATCATTTTATCCCACGAAGCATCGAGGCAGAAGGAGTCATAGGATCCAAGAGTGGCAGAGCACTGATGTGAGACAAAGAGCTCCTGGGGAGGGAGCGAGGAGGAAAAGTAGGTTAAAAAAATACTTGCAGTGAATTTCCAGGGGAAATTTTTAATCTTGATAAATCCATCTTCTTAAAAAAAGTTGTTTTGGGAAACCTCTCAAATGTATGCAAGAAGTCCAGACCAAAGTACTCTGGAGAAAATCATTTATGTAGCCCTACTGAGTAGTATTCATTCAAAAAAAAAAAATCATCATGGGAATAATGTTATTTTTGTGATCATATTCTGTTGATTCAAATCTCTGAATGGAGTCTTTCTGCTTCCATCTGGTTAAACTTTGAGAGCTGTAGGTGGTCCGTTGAAAAGACACGATCAATTAATTTTATATGGGGAATGTACAATCCAACACTGAGCATTGGGACACTGTCCCTTAGGCTGGTGGTGCCATGGGCTTGGCATCTCCTCTCCGTGCTTTCCTTCAGTTTGAACGTAGTCTGTGCCGGTACAAATGACCGTAGGGTGCATGGAGGTGAAGGACAGGGCCCTTCAGCTTGGAAATCAGCATGGAGGAGAAATAAAAGTCAATGAGTAGCTGCTTACAAGGGCAAGGAGCACGCATGCTGCTCAGAGGACCCACCTCTGCTCCTTCACTCTGCCCTTGGGAATGGGCTGGTTTGCCGTAGCGTTGGTGGAACTGGAGGAGATTGCTCTGATTTGTATGAGCGATCGTCCTGAGAGTTGGGCTGATGGTACCTGGAAATTCATCTCTTGTTAACCTTGTGTGGTTTTTGTTGTCCAGTTGGGGGAGCAGAAAAATATACTGAGTTTGGTGATAAACTACCCGGGTGAATACATGAGATGTCCCAGAGCAGTTCTGGGACCAGCATCAGCTTCAAATGTGGCAAATGGTGAGGGAGGGAGGAAGGGGCTGGAAGGAGAGGAACAACACTTCAAGCGAGTAGAGATCAGAGCACTGATGTTTTCCAGCAAAAATGAGGATATACCCATGATGAATATTTTTTTGCAAAGTTTAATCTGATCAGCCGTAATACTGAGCAAAAATCAAGATAAGCCATAAAATGAGTAGAGCTTTTTAAAAATGGCATGCTGATGTAATTTCTTCTTTTGATTTGTTCTTACAATATTTTTTCTTTCTTTTTTTCTCTAGCTACAAGAAGCCCAGTGAAGCAGTCCCTGTTGGGGAAGAAGAAACCCCCAAGCCCAACCAGCCAAAATCCAAGGTAAGCATAGATTAATCTTTTTTTTCTTCATTCTTAAGTTATCAGTAACTCAGGTTTCTTTAAATGGATTCTAACCTTGGAGCACGACAGCATTGTATCTGCCGAGCCACAGAGACAGTGTCTGCACAAAACCACACTGTTCTTGTTAGTGATGCAAAACCAGGGCAATATTCCTCCCCAGGTACGCCCGCTAAAGGTAAGTACACCATGTAGGGCGCAGGTTTGATACCACTACTCCTTCCGCACAAAGGCTGCTTAGAAAAGCGTGAGGCATCATTGCTGGTGCCATTTCATGCCCAGTGCCTTCAATAAAGCTGAAGGCAGGGCAGGCAGGGAGCTGGAGGTCAAGAGGCAGGCTCAGCTCGATGCGTCGCACAGCCTCCCTCCAAATCTTACCCGCCTAACCCGCGATGCTTTTGCAGTGAGGCGGCGTGCAAAACTATTCCCCTCTGAGATTAAAGATGGAAAAATCCCTTCTTTTATGCAATTGCATCTTTTCTCATCTTGATTTTTGTTATTGGCTGACAGGGTGGGAAGGGAGGAAAGGATGGGGAGGGAGGCACCAGGGAGAGGAAAGTTGCCACCAGATCAGGCAATTGAAGTGAAAAGGGAGGGGAAAAGAAAAAAGAGATGCTAATTCCTGAAGCTGCCCCCTGCAAACGGAGTTCAGGCTTCTTCAGAGGTGCTTGAGCTTGGTGAGTCCCCGTCAGGACCGTAACGCCCAAACCTGAGCAGGTTTCTCTTCCAAGGAGGGCTCATCCCCCGACTTGATTCAACAACGTGCTTCTGAAAACACAGCACGGCCACGGTGGTTGGTGCCAGGCCATTGCGCTACTGGATGCTTTATCCTAAACTCCTGGGGGCATCAGCCAGGCGGGCAGTTGCTACCGTGCCTCCCGAGGGATGCTGATATCAGTTGCAAACAGAGTTCAGACTGGGAATAAGGAATGGGTCAGCCGGTGCCCAGCTCCCTTCCCTCAGCCGCGGCGTGCACCGAGCAGAGGGGCAAACCCAAGGGTGTTACCTTCTGCTTGCAAACCGCGGCAGTGCTGCAGAGATCTTGTGTGTGGTGGCTTCCTGCTGAAATTGGAAGGAGGCCCAGTGCTTGTCTTAGATTTACTGATGTATAAAGTTCTCTAGAGGTTGAGATTTCAGAGAAGTTTGGGTTTTGGCTTGGGAGGGTTGGCTTTTTCAATGAGAACCCAGCTACTATACAGCGAGCTGCAAAGTCTTGAATCAGGAAGAATACATTTTGTTAAATTGTTCCACAGAACAATAATTTTGGAAAACAAAAGGGCAGCAACCAGAAAGAAAACCCCAACAAACAAAATAATATTTATTTCTGCCATGGCATCTCTGTGAACTGAAAATGGGATGTTTTGTTTTGCTGGGCTTGTATGCAGAACGTGATTGTATCTAGCTGCAGACAAAAAATACGTCTGGGCCTTGGAAAGGGGGAAGAGGAGGGTGGGAAGATCTATGTCTGCAGAATCACTGATGCAGGAAGATGCGAGTGCTGTGTTGTGTCTAGTTGCATCATGTGTGAATCCATCAGCGACTTAAAGAAACGGCAAACTCGGTGCAACCTCTTAGCATGGTCCTTCCATCTGCTCCCTGATCCGCTGGTGATGAATGTTCAGCTTTGCCATCTCCTACCCTCGAGAATTCCTTTGTGGGAGCTCCTGGTGATTTTTCTTAGCTGAAAAAATACCCAGGAATCTTGGCAAACTTTTGTGAAAAAACCTGTGTCAAATTGTTACAGTGGCACGCTGCACTGTTCTATCAACGAAAAGTAACGTTTGTTGATGGCTTTCTTAGTAGGGTGTCTTTTAAAAGTTTTGTTGTATCCTGACTTTACACACCAGTAAGATAAGAACTATGGGTGGAAAAGTAACTTTCAGGCTGCAGCTTCTAGTTTGGACCTTTGGGTGGGACTTGAGTCTGTTACGTGCTGATTGCGAGGTCAAAGCTACTCTGAAACTGCTGATTGAGGTTAGTCTTAGGAAGAATTGTCCTCCTAAACCCTTGTGAATGGCTTAGTGTTTTACTCTAAAGCAAATCCTTCTTTCTTACGTTGCTCGTTGAATCTCGGGAGAGCTGTCTGCCTCCACAAGGAATCTGTCAGCCTGTTACCAACAAGCTCATATCCACGTCTTGACCTGCTTAGGGACTGACCGTTTTCATTTTTAGCCTAGTTTTTCTTGGGAAAGCAGTTCTGTGCCATCCCAAGCAGTGCGTAGGTGTCTCTGTCTATCAGTTTCCATAATATTTTTCAAGCCTGTCAGCTAATTTCTGCCAGTTTTGACAGAGGTAGAAGTCTCAATGGTATTTAATTCCTACAAGTTTTCCAGTATGGGCAGTGGGGGAGAGGGGAGACCCCACCACTGCTGCCCCCGAAGGGAAGGGAACTGCACACTTCCACCTCTATTAGATATCGGAGACCCCACCTGGGTTGTCTACCTCAGCAGTAGGTATTTTGAAAAATCAAGCAGAAACACCACCAGTTCGTTTATTTGCTCACTTACCCACTGAAGGATTTTTTTTTTTTTTTTCAAATGAGCCATGGAGCGATGACCACCAGCACGATGTTTCTGGGGAGCTTTGGCTCTGTTGTGTGCTGGGCAGGTCTCAGCACATGCGGGTTGTCGAGTGTGTGGTAGGAGCTGGGTGCTTCTCTTTCTACCTGTCCCAGGACTTCCTTTTCCAGGCAGTACAACATCTTCGTTTGTAATGATTACAAAAATCCTTTTTTAATTGACATCTGAAATACAGCCTTAATTACTGTGGGTGGTTTCGGTGTTAGTCGCATTGGTGCCGCATTGATTTTGGTCATTGTACAGGAACACCTATGATTTCACTGACCCACAATGAGAGCAAGGATAGTGCTTGACACAGCAGAACCCCCCAAAATGTTTTGCAGTGACAACCGGGGCCGTCCTGCCTTTGCTCTGTAGCAGTCGCGGGAATAGTACGTTAACGCGAGGCAACGGCGTTGCACTGGCGTTAGGCATGCTTTGCGCCGCTGAACTTCACGCTAACGCCTGCACGGAGAATGACTCGGGTAAGACAAGAAAGAAGCTGAAAAACTGTGCACCGCTACCACAGAGATGCTGTAGGAGTTACACATCCACTCCATTGTGCTATCATTTGTGCGCACGAGTATATTACTATAGAAGGACTGTTGTATTAGCAAAGGCTACCCTCAATGGTGGTAATTTGGTTTTGTCATGGTAATACAATGCCGATACACTGCAGACACAAAAGTGAGTTCTGCATGGCTTGGCAAAGAGATTTTCACATAGCTGCTGGGTGAGTCCATTGGTTTCTCAATGTTCCTAAACAGGAATGGGTCAATGGTAATTTTTAGGAAGGCAGATGCCCCTTGCTGAGCTTGTCTGACTATGAAGTGCTACACAAGACATGCAACGTCCATAGCATCCTCAGCCCCTCTGTGCAACTTGCAGACTGTTAAAACTGCACAGCGGGAATGAGGACTCTTTTAATCCACTGAATTTGCTGTTTAGCATGACCTGAATAATCCGGTAGGGCTAACGTGATCTTCAGCACTAGCACTCAACTGCCTGTTATCCTCCTTAAAGCCGCAGGATATCAAAAGTATCTGACTGGTTTGGACCGAAAAAGTTGCTTGGGTAGTGTCTGGGTGTAATTTGTTTTTCAGTGACATTGTTCCAGGCTATGCTATTCTCGATGCCAGTGAGTCTCTGTTTCTGTGTGAACTTTTAGGTAGGAGCTCTCTCGATCATGCTGCTACTTCTGTTGACCACAGCTGCCTGTTCATCATTACTTGCTTTTTGTTTTCTCTTTGGTGGGAAGTGAAAAGCAGAGGAGGGCAGAGCCAGTGTAGGAAAGTTAAAAATGTGTCAGTAACTGCCTAGCAGGAGGCAGACTCTTTCCTCCGGATCGCTGGATACATGAAGGTAGAGCCTTGACTGGTGTAAATTGCCGTAGATGAGAAACAATATATTCATTTAAATTTATAGCAGCTATAGGGATGGTTAAATTCTTCCCCCTGTTCAGCAGCACCGTGACCAGCAGCAGCACAGAAGTGGTGGGGTGATGGATATGGAGAATAGGACCAAAATGTCTTTTCCCAGTGCTGGTGATCTTGGTGGTCAATGTTTGGTTATATCTTTCCGCACGCAGTAACTGGCTGAGCGTCCGTATTCTTCCTCTGCAATCTGCCTTAAAGAAATGATTGTGTGGGAAAGGGAGGGAGATTTTTGGGAAGGGTCTCCTGTTACTCCAGAGCTCTGTAGCTTTGTCTGACTTGTAATCTACCTAGTCCTCGCTATCGCTAATGTTAAGAGCTTGTCTGGGCTTATGAGAAAAGGATGTTGATAAGGCAAACTTTCAAACCTAGCATCCTTAAGAGGGCATCCAAATGCTGCACTGTACAAAGGCACTGAAATTAGCTCTAAATGCAGTTGGCTTCACCTGCTTCATGGCAAAGAGAAATATATTTTAAAAGGGTATGTTTCGTGTAATCATGCTGGGTTTATCAAGTGCAGAAGGATGTCTCCTAACAATACCCAGGAAGATTACAATTGTCAATCAGAGCAGAGGTCCTGTTCTTGCCTCCTTGCCTCCCTCCCCTGCCGCTCCGCTTTTCCTGGGCATAGCAGCGCTGAACAAGGCAAAGAGCGTAAAGAACTATTTAACCGTCAAAAGACAGTGCCAGCCAAGCATGGCACTGACTTTCAGCCCCTAAACATGCCAATAATGAAGTTTTTAAAGGGAGAAACGTGCACAAAAGCAGGAGTGGAAGCCATCCTGTGTGGTCCCATGAATGGTACATGCTCTCCTTCTGGGGCTTCTCAATAGCATGAGGGCTGCTGCAAAGTGGGCAAAGCCCTTCTTGAAGCTTGAAGGGCTCCTGGAGCTTTTCAGCTCATTGCAGGATCCTCAGAAACCCTCAGCATCCTCCTCCTCTTGGCACGGCAGTGTTGATAAAATCAGATCAAGGCTTAGCATTTCTAAACAAAAGGGAGTGGTTAAATGGGCTTTTAAACACTGGAACCTGTCCAGCTTGTTGGGAGGCAAAGCCTGGAGAGGCGGGGGTGAGGAGAAAGCGCAAGGTGCCAAACTCGGAGTAGAGTGGCACTTGTGAGCAAAGTTGTTGGAAAGTCATTTTGTTGCTTGTGTTGTGCTGTGTGTGTGTGCGGAACAGATTGGCAGACGCCTGTGCCCACGAAGGCGGGCCGGGGGCCGGGGGGAGGCTGCTTTGGAAAGGTGCCAGTTGTTCCATGGGCTTTCTGCCATCAGGATTTTTTTTTTTCCCCCCCTTCCCTTCCTCCCCATCCCAGCCCCCAAACGCACACGAACAGGCTGGCAGGAAGAGCATGCTGAAAAGGATCTGACAGTTTGAACAACACTCGATGACTTAGTTTGTTTTCCCTGACTTTGCGCCAGCAAGCAGGTCCATGGATGAAAGACTTTATTAGGCTTTTAAAGCCACTGACACAGGTCTTTCTTTGACCTGAAGTACTTGAGAAGAAATGAAAACAACGTGTAACTTTCATGGAGTTGAAAGACTGCCCAAATCGAAGAATACGGTTTACAACGGATCCAAAGTATCACAAAACGCTTCCCAGGGTGAAGCGCGGCAGAGCGGAGCGGGGGGAGAGCCCGTCCTGGGCAGAGGGAGAAGACGTTCAGTCACTGCTTGTGATGAGGAGGAAAGCTGATCCGGCTAATTAGGGTATTATGAGATGATAGCATCCAGTGGAAGGTGCCATAACTGGTCATCAGCTTTCTGGGTGTCCAATGTAGGGAAGTGATGGAAATCAGCACTTATTACCAGGAGCCCGTAACTGCGCGGGCAGTCCCAGCGCTGCCCGGGTACCGGCGCGGGGCTGCGTGCTCCGCACTGCGGCTTCTGCTCCACCCGGCTCTGGTTAGACCTGTCGGGAGAGCCCTGGAAGAAAAGCCCTGCGCTATTAGCAGTGGTAGCATCCGCAAGGAAAATGTAGGACAGTTGGATCCTCCTCCTCCCGCAGCGATGCCGAAGAGTCTTAAAAGGGTCAGAGCTGGTTCCGAATATTACCTAAATTATCCCGTCTTCAATCCTCAGGGGTAGAGGGAGAATTTCTCATTAACTTTCTGTATGCCTACTTTACTCCTCAAGGAGCTTGGTTGAGGGATTTTAACAAGAAAACCAAGAATTAGGCTTTGCTTATTAAAAAAAAATAAACAAGCCCCTCGGTGAGGAAAGAGAAAGCATCAAAGAAACTGCAGGTACCAAAGAAGGAATGGTGCAATGGATGCTAGAAGTAAGTAACTGTGTGAAGGAGCCCTCCACTTGGAAAAGTAATAAAAAAAAGGGTGATTCATCCTTTTTTTCTTTCTAAAGCCTCATGGAACGAAAAAGATGGCAGGCCAGGTTTGTAGAACTGAAATAGTTTCTCAAAACTGGAGACCAGATGACTGAGAAACAAGAAATACGGATGCTGGCTTATCAGCCTTGGAAAAGAATCACAGAAACTGAAACTGCATCTATTTAAGCCTCAGGAGGCTGGGGAAGGAGTTTTCATGGTTACAAGCCATGACTGAGAAGTTTTTCTGGAGCTCACTACAGACCTGATCCTTCCTCAGACTGAAAATAAAACGCCGCAGTCAGCGGAGACTGTGACTCCAGCAGCTCTGGGATGGGCCAGAGGTGTCACACGAGGACATCTTCTAGGAAAACGCCAGGGAACAGCCACATTTTCTTTGCAGGGCTAACAACACCTTCTGCTGTCTTAAAACTTTGCTCTGTTGATAGCGCAGAGGGATGAGGGCTTGGGCGAGGCCCCGTTCAGCTGTCACAGGGGTGGATGTGACGACAGCCACCTTTGCCCAGAGCCACCACCACCTTCAGTCACCTTAGCACAGCTTTGCTCTGCGGTTTGCTTATAGGCAGGATTTCCAGCAGGAGCTGGACATGGAGCTGTGGCTCTGTGGAGGCGTTAGGTGGTACCTACTGATCAGCAACACGGATCTGCAAAACGCAGCCAGGGGACTGGGTTTGCACAACAGGTCCGTGGCACCCACAGATGGGTCATCGGTAGACGTGCCTCACTGGAGGGTCTGGTGACTCGCCGGGATCTGCGCCCCGTGTGGAAGCAACGCATGAACCATCATTCCAAAGGTTTGATGTTCACAGTGAATGTGTGAACAGGAAGCCTGGAGGAGGCTGACTCGAACGCAGAATTTGCTCCTGTCCCTTTTGTTTCAGGTCCCAGCGCCACCTTTGCGTGCGCGGGAGCACGCGGACGTCTGTGTTTCTTGTTTCCTTTCTATAGGACTGAATGTTCCAAGTGGTCGTGTTATTGTATGTGTCTGATGAGCCATATGGAAGCTGTGAGGCTTCAGGAGTGTTTTGGGAATATAATGCCAGGAATTGATAATCTCAGTAGCTCTCCCTCCTCGTTATCGCGTTGCTTTTGCTGCCGTATCCACTTAGTCCCTTGAAGCTATTTATGCCCCTTCCCCGAGAAGCTGGTGTTTCCCCACCACAGTCTTCATTCTCCATGGGGTAGAAAGGCTTTGGGTCGTGTGTCTGAGGCTCATTGCGACTCGGTAATGCTTTGCAGAGCCCGTTCTGTTGTCAGGCTGCCTGCGAAGGGTTTGTAGCACGAAATAACGCGGTCTCTCTGATCGGGAAGATTCAGTTTTGCAGCGCTATTAGGCAGACAAAAGGTGAATTAGCCCCACTCTGTGAAACAGCCCTGACATGGGGTGGTGCTGCTCTGCCACCAGCATTATTTTGCAAACTGGTTTTCTACGGTCTTTGATTCCAACAAGGCAACTTGCGAAATACACAAAGGATCAGATTGTATCTCCTAGCGCTGGCCAGCATTCCCGTCCTGTGGGACACCGGCGGCTGCTGCTTTCTCTCTTTTCACACCTTTGCTTCTCCTGACCTCCTTCCAGAAAACCCACTGGCAGTTGTTTAACAGTTTCACTAGCGCGTCGGGCAGTGGGCACTTTTCCATACTGTGTGTTTTTCTCCTCCTGTTCTTCCCCTGCACCTGTGGAGCTTGTTAATCTCTGCAGAAGATTCCGTTTCTTGACTGTAGTCCAAGCCCGCATCATCTGAAGCAAATTGCGTTCTCCTGCCCTTTGAATGATCCTGATCTTACCTTTCGGTCTGGCTCAGCCCTGCGCAAGCAAGGGTGGCTCACAAAACTGGGGTAAGAGGGGTGAACAGCTTGAAAAATTATAATCTTCCTCACTCTGAGACACGATGCTTGACCCAGGGGTGAAGCCAGGGCTCCGTGCATCTCCTCTCCATGGACATGACCTGTTAACACGGCTGTACTGGAGAGCCTCAAAGTACCAAAAATTATGATCCCGCATGTGACTGGTGAAGAACTAAGCTACTGCAGGGATAACAGTGCTGTGTCTCCTCCAAAGCTCCTTATTGACGTGGGGTTTTACAGCCCCGATGTTTGACCAGAACGTCTCAATGGTGCAGCTCTTCTCAAGGGATGGGTTGTTGAATGTCCGCTGCAGCCTCAGTTCAGGCTGGAGCAACTCAGGATAATTTCTGTTTATGAATTGACTTTTTTCCATGCAAAGGGCAGGAAGGGTGAGACCCGTGCTAAAAGATTGTCTCCCCTTGAACGGGTGAATGCAACTTAACTAGCTGGAAAGACTTCCATTGCCACCCATGTCTTGCGGCACTGGGGGCAGTGTCTAACCTGGCTTGAGTGCTCTTTGAATCCTTTTAGCCCCTTGAGTTTTCTTAACCCCTGTGATACATTTTGTGATCCCCGCAGCCTCTGTGTGCCGTGCAGGGGATAAATGCCAGGCAGTTTTAGCACTCTGTGTGTTGTGCACCCAGCTCATCCCTCCATGGGCTGTTCATTTCCATATGAAACATTTCTTTAAATAGCAGCAGTCTCAGGGACTGATTTTATTGTCCTTGCTGTGGCTGATCTCGGTCATAGTGCCCTTTTGAACGTCCTGACTTATTGTTTATTTCTGGTGATCTTTGTGGCCCTGTAATTACTTCTTACCCATCCATTTTTCATACCAGAAGTCTTGCTCTAAGGTCTGGTCCCAGACCTCTGCCACGTTCCTGCCGGTGGCACGTGTCTCTGAGCAAGGATCTCGCTCTAGCGAGAAAATCCTCGTCTTTACGATCTGTCTCAGCTTCCCCAAATCTCTCTCCAAAGGAGTAAAGGGGCACCTGCATCACTTTTTGGCTGCCCTGGAGGAGAAAGGGAAGATACCGTGTCGCAGAGCGCGAGGTGGTGGGGACCCCCGTGGGATGCCCACGCACACCCGTGCAGTCCCGGAGCTGGTTTGTGTATGAGGATGACCTTGGTAGATGCCTGCGTATGGCCGCGGCAGCCTCGGCGTGCTGGAAACCAAACCCCGCTGCTGAAGAGGACCAAGGGTAGCACTGGAGGGGAAAAAAATTTTCAAAAGCAAGACATAGCAATTCCAAAGCAAGAAAGGCAAGTCAGTGAAGTGGGTATTTTATTTGAGTGCTTCTTGGTGTTTCTAAGAGGATTGGTTTTAAATAAAAAGGTTTGCAAACAAACAGGTTTGCTTTTTCAGTAAGTCCCTTTGAACGCACATGGTTTTTGATAATGAAACCGCTTTGTGCGCATCCCCCTGTTTCAATTTCCTTTCAAATTTAAATTTCTGTTATAGGAAATAAATGTGCCTGATTATTTCTGAATACCGTTTCTGTTAGTCCTTGCAAAGTTGTCCGTATACATATATATTTTTTTTCCTAGGTTTTTCTTCTTTTCCCCAAATATGTGTGCTGATCTTCTGTGTTCTTTTAATGTCTTCCAGGAGATTTCCATTCCCCACATCAAGTCTTCCTAAATTGTCTCTTTAATCCCCAGGTTCTGAGTGCTTGGCAATGCTACTTGTTCTGAAGTGCCGTGATGGGAAGGTGGAGGGGTTTTTTTCCCCCTCATTAGCTGCTTTTAACATTCACCTCCTTTGTTTGTGTATCTTCTTTAGATTCCCTTCCCTTTGTGGGCAGGGCTTTGCTCTTCTGAGGTGTTAATAAGCCTCTGGCAGAGACAACATCTGTGGCAGAGGACATTAAGTTCTGAAAAACATACTTCTTGTGTTATGAGGCCCGTTACCTCATCTGAGCAGCAACTACAGCTTTTAAAGAGCAAGGACAAAGGAAACACTGGCTTAGGGCTGCTTCATGGTGGGTGTTTTTTTTAATATATCAAGACTCTAGCTCAAAGTGTTTCTATGGGAGAGGGGGGAAGAGACTGCCGAGGGGAGGAACGGAGAGGAAAACTTGTGAAGGGGAAAGGAAAAAGAGAAGAGGCTATTTAAAAATACTGTGCATCGCTTAAACCAACACCTAGCAAAGGATAAAGGCTTTACAGTGTATATATGTGATCCGTCCATCTGTTCATCCCTTTTATCCAATCCTATAGTCATGGGTATCATAAGGAGAAATAAGAGCGGTTAAAGCCTCCCCATCACAGGCATGTCAGATGTTCCACACTGAACAAGATCAAACCAGGGATTTGCAGCCTGTGGGATGCAAAAAGATGTCATGGGGGGATAAGTGCTCTTCCCTTCCTATATTGACAACGGGAGGGGACCGTTTTTAGCAGGACGGAGAGGAGAGCGCTGGCATCACCTGCACGGGGAGATGTTAACGGCTGGATTACCACCTGGCTGCTACCAGCTCTAACCGTCTAAAAAGTTGCAAACTGAGTGCATCAAGACTTTATGCCTCCTCCTTAACCTTATATTCTGATATGACTTACCTGCTAAACATTTGGGGGCAAAAAGAGGGCTCGTGCTAATTCAGACTTTAGGCGCTGTGGGAAGTGTGTGCGCTCCAAAATAATTTTGAATCAGAACCAAAGAAATCAGTTTTCTCTCCTCCACCCGTTCCAGCCTCCCTTAAATTTCCTGTGATTTACCTGGGAACATTATTTTTGCAATGTTTTCATTAATTTCACATTGTTCCACGGGATGTTGTAACGGAAACACCACAGTATGCTTTCTGGTCTGTGAAAGTCAGTCTGACATGACATACTAGGCGACATACTCCAGTCTATTTTTAAATGAAGGTATCAATTGCTTAGTTGCCAGCTGAGCACCTTGTTGGCTGTTGTAGCATTTTCTTAGTTGTTGGTATCTTGAAAGCTGAATAAAGCAAAAAGGCTCGTCGCACGAGGTGCGGATCTTGATCTTCCCATCTCCAGTTTTTGGTGCATGGAAGAGAAGTCCTTGCCACAACCTGGGGGACTGACTGATGGCAGTTACGTTGTTGTGCCTGAACCGTGTTGTGCCTGCGCCGCTACGCAGCTCTCGGCAGCAGCGGGGGGGCTTGGACTGTGCTGCTTCTTCACCTCATCAAAATCCCTCCCCTGCCCCGACCCACCGCGTGGGACCAACCTGGCAGACCCCAACGTGCGTCCTTAAGCAGCAAAAGCCCTTTGCCTGGGGGTTGCTGTCATCTCCCCAAGGACACCTTTCCTGAAGTATCTGTTCTCGACTCCTGAAAGGCATCCAAACCCCTGTGTGAAAACTGAAATGAAAAACTGGCTGGCACATGTTTTCGCGGTGGAACTAGGTGACTTCTGTGCCTGCAGATTGACGGTATCGCTGCTGCTGGCATGACAAGTCTCTGCGCGTTGTAACCCTGGCACCGATCAGTGCCACGGATGCAAACTAGCCTCCTCGTTCATTACTCTCCGTAGCTCCTTCCCTTCCCTGCTTAGGAAAAAAGAGCTATTTATGGACCTGGACAAGGTGACCTCCATATGGCAGATTCTGCCACTCACCGTGGGGACTCGAGCTAGGCACATGCTCCTCGGGCAAGACAGAGAGACACTCTCAAGCGGTGGGCACATGCAAATGTATGTTGCTTTCAAAGCCGCAGAACATTTTTGTTTGAAGAAAGAGAGAGTAAAAAAAAAAAATCAAAATAAAGACTCAGAAAGCAAAGATTTCTGCCTTCCCCCATGCATTTAGGGAAAACAATGCGTTTCTGCAGATTGCGTGTCTGTAATATTCTGAACTTTTATCTGGAACATTATGAAAGGAAATAATATAAATACTTGTCTGTATATTCCCCCCACGCGTACCCCAGAAGGAGAGAACTTCGTTCCTGTGCAAGGATAGCTTTCTCCCTGTAACGTGAATCCCTGCTTTATTCCCACCCTGGGGAGCTGCACAAAAGCAGTCTTCATTGGGCAAAGCTCTGCCGGTGTAAGCAAGGTGACCCAAATTTTTAAAGGAAAGGAGAGGCTGAGGGGAAGGTTGAGGAAGGAAGAGGAGCAGGAGGAAAGATGCAGAGCCCCCCTGGATGGGGAGAGGTGCTGTGCCGGGGAGCGGCTGCGCAGCTCAGCCAGGCTCACGCAGGTTGCACGAGGCTGCGTTTCTGCATTCGATCGGTTTAATTTGATCAGGCATCAGTGGAGTTACACAGCGACCAAAGTTAGAGGAGAGGAGCTCTGTTCCCTGCAGTTTCAGACAAGAAGTAGTGCAGACAACCACCGTCCTCTGCGTGCTACGTCCTAGAAAACGTAGGCGAGCCCAAGTGCCGCCGTCTTCATGCCAACTTCTGCTGTTCGACCTGCATGGTGCAGCCCTGCTGGTATAAATAGATTTACACAGGTTTAGCCACCAGCCAGTATTTTTCTTTTTTCCAAGTGCATCTAAATAACTGTCAGTATCGCAGTAACAAAATTGCAATTTTGGTGAAGAATCACTCTTAATTATATCAGAGCACAGATTTCCTTGCAGCTCTGCAGCCCCAATTTCCAGCTGTGGGACCCAGATTTCCCCTAGGCTGCAGTATTTTCTGTGAAACCCTCTGGGTGTAGTAGTAGGCTTGCAACAGAGGCATTATGTGCTGAAAGATCCTAGTTGCACAAAATGGCTTTAAAACACATATATATATATGATCTGTAAGGCGAAGAGGAGCGTATTCTGCCCTGTGTACCGTTGCCTCCCATCGGATTTCCTCGAGGCAATGCAATTCTCCATCCACAGCTTCCCAAGTGAAATGTGCTGTTTGGGTGGTTGTGGGACGTATACAACGTACAGAAAGGCAAGATCTCGTCTTGCTGTTTGTGGCAACGTATGGTTGGAGCTGCCTGAATAATTCATGGCAGGTCTTAACTATTTCTTTTTATGTGATACTTATTCAAAGGTAATTTTTCTCATTATCTGACTATTTTTGCTTATACGTGTTTGATATATGGTAATAGAGGTAAACTAGCAAGGATCGCCTGCTTTTAATGCTGAACAAGGAACTTTATTGCAACGAGCAAAGCAGTAGCAGCTCAACAGTTTCTGTTTTATTGGATGTCTGAAGAGATGTGCTGGAACGTCTTCTCTCTCCCTTTCTGCTCGGCTCCTCACTAGTATGCACGTCAAAAGCAGGTATCCTGCTCGTAAATCCCTTCTTCAGGCAGCGATGAAAGCAAACACAGCGGATACGTGTTGTCCAGCCAGCAGCGATCCGTGGGTATGGGTGTGCAGAGTTTCACGAGAGGCGTACGTTAAAAGTATTTAAGAGTTTGTTTTAAAGGATGTGTTAAAATCTATCTGTTGATGCATCGGTTAATGTTCTAAACGTGTTTACAAATCTGAATACCTTATTTCAAATGTGAGGGGGTCTCTTAGGATGGTATTTCGGCGCTCTCTGTGCAGATGCGTGTGAAAATCCATGTTTTGCTAATCACAACCATCGTTCTGCTCTCTTCCCCGTTACGTTCCCGCTACCCAGGTCTCATTTCAGGAGCGCCCACCCCGTGCTAGGTTCAGTAAAACAGCGAAGGAGGCAGAGTCCCTGCCTGGGGGAGCTGCAATCGCTGTGATTTTTCAGCCTCCAAATGCAGATTCTAGATGCTTTATTAGAGCGGCCACATTTGGAAACTGTTCTCTAGGGACACAATCTAATGTCTGTTGAAAGGAGGAAAACAAAAGCCTCCCATTGACATCAATTTTAGTAGGCTTTGGATCAGCCCTTAAATGTTTTCCTATTCAGCATGGTTTTGTTTTCCTCTTTTGAATTACCTTTTTTCCCCCCCTTTCTGTCTTTCCCTTATCCCTCCCTTTTCAAAATCAAAGTCTCCAGGTCGGAATGTGATTCTGCTTTCTAGGCTGGGCAGATCCGATCTGTAGTGGGAATTTCTCATAGAGTACAAATATATCTGGAGGACGTTAACTGTCCCGCGTGACCTGCTGGCTGTTACTTGCTTACGTAATTTATTTTAGGGTTGTTTAGTTGTTTTGGTTTTTTTATCAGGATTTATATCTAAAAACGCCTCTCCTAAGCTCTAGATGCTCGCTAACCCTTCCCAGCAGCCTGCCAGTTCCAACCAGCCAAAAATATATCACCTTACTTGGCTTGTGGGCATTTTTGTATCTTTAAAAGTTAATCCAGCTCTAAGCTGGATTAATAATGGAACATCCCTTTAAGCAAAGGCACGTAAGGTCAGGGCAGAGCTACGTGGATATTCCAGGCTGGTAACCACAGAAGTAATTTTTTTGTCCTGTGTCGGACCTCAATATGATTTGTTTCAGCAGTATTTTTCCTGCTGGACTGAAAGAGGAGCAGAGGAGTGGGAACAGGGCTAGACTGAAGGGGGAACGGGCAGCCTGAGAGGTCGATGGTGGTGTAGGGGATCGGATGAGCAGGTACCGAAAGGGAAGAAGACAGAGCAGAAAAGCATCAGCCTTTCGGTGGGGGAGAGTCGGAGGGCAGGACGAACTCGTTGCACAGATTAAAGAGAGGCAGGCTGGCGCGAGGATGCCTTTCGAGGTGCTGGAGCGACAGCAAGCACGCTCAAGCTGCGTTCGCGTGGTTCGTGTCGTCACCGGGGTACTTTGATGTGCTCGGTTCGCCTTGTAAATCCCGGCTGTCTGTCATTTATTCAGCAGCGTTATATAATGCGCTGTTAAGATCACTGACTGTGCGCCCTCGGAGCAGCAAAATGCTTTTCCCTGTTACCCCTTGAATAAAGAAGATGCACGGAGATCTTCAGATGCTTCCCTCCTCCCACTTTTGGTTCAGAGCCTTTAAAAATGAAATAAAAAGGAAACGGAGGGCCTGGTTTTTGCCTCCATGCTGGGCTGTTTCTATCAGTGGGTGCTTGACTGGAGCCGGTCGAATTGCCCTGGGGTTGGAAGTGATGTGACAGCAACGTTGGGCCTTTTGACCCCCGAAAACGTGATGGCAGAGAGGTGGTGGGTTTGTATGGGAGCGGTGTCCTCATGAAGCGCACGTTGGGGTCGGATCCAGCAGCACAGGCGTTAAACCACAGCGAGCCCGGGCTCCTGAAGGCAATAGGAAATTCAGGCAGCTTGAAGACTGTGGTTTGGGGGCTGTTATTTTTCCCTTGAAAGATTATTCTCTTCCTTTTCCTCTCTTGAAGCCCAGAAATCAATGCTTTTAAAAGATCCCCAACGGATAGGTTTCTGAAGTGTTCTCTTTATTGTCTGTTTTAGTGCTTTTCCCCCCCGTTTCTCCTGCTCTCTGACAAGAGTTAGTGGGGCGGCTGGAGCGGGGAGGACACGCTGTATCTCATCAGTGAGGGACGCGGGGCAAACGACCGCGGCTTCTTCCCGAGCGTGCTCGTCGGGTGGGCTGTCTGCACGGTCCGAGGTTAAGGGCTGCGTCTAGCCCCGGGACAGTGGGTGCTTTAGGGGTCCGGATGGATGGAGGACTTCAACTCAATGGGCAGATGTAAATCAGAACTTGGTTAGCCTTAGTCTTCAGAGAAAAAGACTGGTTTGGTCTTGCTTTCTCCACCCAAAGCAGTTTCGTTCATTCCCTTGGAGTCTTCAGCCGTTTGGTGCTTTAATAAGGCTATAAAGAGCAAATAATATAACAGATATAGGCTGTACATTTCTTATAGCGGGCGATTTGTCCTTTTCTTCCCAATGCTTCCAGGAGCCGGGACAGCGGTGGCTGGCCGAGGGGTCCACCCGGGCACCCCAACTCCATCAACCTCAGACCCTGCACTTTCACAGATCGCATGTTTTAAATTGTCAGAATACAAAACTTGGATTTGAGCATAAAATACCTTATAGCTTGGGCTGTTCTGGGGGAATCGTGCTTGAAACACATATAGGAGACATATGCATCTATATATACGTACATATAGTTATTGCTGCTGAAGCGTGTTTATTGAACATCTCAGCGTGTTTATCAATGATGGATGAATCATTGATATTTTTAATACCAATTCCCCAAAATACTAAACCCAAATGTGTTAGGCAGCGAGATCATGAAGAGAGCCGCGCAGAGATCTCCTAACCAGGCTGAATGCTTCTTTCTTACCTATAAAAACCCATGTTATAAGATACATTAGCTGTAAATTCTTAACAGATGGGGCTGTAACAAGCTGTTAGAGAGCATCTCCTCTGCTGTGGGGATGCACTGCTAAAATAATGCCATGCGGCTGTCTGAGCCCTAACAAAACTGAGACGAGCTGGAGGAGGAGGCTGTCATCTGTCTAGGTGTTGATGTCCTGCTCGTCACCGAGAGATGTAGCCAAGCAGTTGACCCCCTGTTAAACTCGCTCAGCTCCTCTGCATATTTACGGAGGCACGAACGCCGTGACGAGAGTTTCCTCTTGTTAAACACGCGCCTTTGCTGTCCCGAACATTTCACGAGTGATTTGGAGGTGGTCTAGAGAGCACAGCGCGGGAGAGATTTTCGGGCAGGCCACGTGCATCCATGGTGCGTTAAAAAGTCTGTTCTGCGGAGGGATTTTTCCTCTCTCCCACCTTTGCAGATGATGGAGCCCTGTGCAGAGTGAACGAGACTTTATACGAGCCATGACTGGGACTGCTTGAGTTATCGTACGTTCGGCATGCGTATACAGACCTGTGGCGGAGGGTGTGCAGTTATGGGAATGTACATAAGCAGCAAAATATACACAAACATATATAGATGCATTAATAATATAATTAATATAATATAATATTAATATAATATAATAATATATAACATAATGAGCAAACCTGTTTAACTATAGGAAGAATTGAGGAGTGGCTCATTTTCCCAGGGAAGAAGGTTGATCTACACCATTTCAACATGATAAAATAATTAAAATAAAAATCAGAGCTGTTTTTTATACAGAGGTGACGTTTCATAAACCCTGTGTAACCCGCTTCCACTATTCCTTACGAACGAAGAACGCGCTCCCACCTATGTTGCATTTGAGAAGGCGCTAAATGATTTTTCCTGGTTTTATAAAATAATTTGGCCTTAATCTTGTGTCATCCCCTACCCCACTCCAGCCAAGCTGGAGGTCTTCTGAAGCCTCGTAAATCATTGCTCCGTAATCCCATAATGAAAAGCAGGATTACCGCCAGCCTAACACGTGCAGGCCACGTCTTTGGACGATGCTCATGTTGGGCTCGTTACCTGGCTGGAGGTTTCAGTTGTCCGACAAGAGGCTTACCTGGTTCCCTGCAGCACCTTCACCCCACGTGAGCTCCCCTGTCCTCTGCCATGGCGGTCTGAAGGATTTCAGTCTGCCATTTTATCAGGCAGTTTGCCCTCAAACTGAAAAAGGATTGGGAGAAAATTAAGATGCTCACTAAAATCAATTAACAAAAAAAAAATAATTTCCTCATGGTTTTTTTCCCCAAAATCCATGAGACTACCATCCATTGTAAAGAATGCATTATTCTTTAAAAGTGAGGATTTACGATTTAAAACTCAGCCACAGCTGTTGGATTTGGGCTCTCTTGTAATACCAGATCGAACTTGCTCTTAGCTACATTCAGCACCCGTGCAGAAGTGGCAGCCTGGGAAATGGGCCCCTGGTGCAACTTGTGAATAATTCAGGTGCCTCAAAATCACACAAGGGAATAGCTTTTTTTTTTAAAAAAAAAAAAAAAAAAAAAACAACAAACACCTAATCAGCCCTTGGCACACAATGCCACAAGAGTTTAATGAGATTCCAAAAAGAGCCATCTCTAAACAGCTGCAGATTGAGCATGTGTGTGTAAAATACATAAATCTGTGTATGGGTGTGTTTATGTGTATATACAAACACGCGGACATAATAGAATAGTTGGGGAAAGCATGCTCATGAACGCTTAAAGTAAAAGGGGATTCAAATGAATTCAGTACGACCTAGCTGATACGCTTTTTTTAAAGTGATCTTCTGAATCTTCAAGATGTCCTTGTTTATTTTCTTTGATTGTGCTTTGATTTAAAATTCTAGGCTCATTAAATGCCATAAAAAGAAACATTTACATAATTTACAAGCTCTTTATATGAACATTTTAATAAAAGAATACACCTTTAAATCAAATCACAAAGGCATATGACATCTTTGAAGGAGAAACTTATATTCCCAAACACAATAAACATTCTTCTATTACTATGTTAATTTGGAAAACAGGTCATGGGAAATTAAATTGCTTAAAATAGGTCACCAATTATAACTCTGCATTCTATTAAAGCAAATGCATCGCTGAAATCTTTATTAGTTTATTTTAATTAAAGGCAGAAAATATTCAGTGTTAAATTATTGCCATTTGTATGTTTTACATTGATATGGACGCACATTTATTATGCGGCGTAAAATGCTGCACATCTTTTTCATTATGATGCTTGTATTGTTCTTCGTTACTTTACTCATAAAGTAAGTCTGTAATAACGTTGGATTTTAAACATAAAAGGAGGGGAACCCAAATGGAGTAACGGTGCGAATTTAATTTGATCATTTATAAAAGGAAACGCAAAAGCAAATGCTATCTGTATTTGAAAACAGTTATTGACCTCCTCAAAATTGTTGTAGCGTAGGAAAGGCCTGAATTCCATTTGTGTCAGGTGTTTGTAGGCAGTATTGCAGCTCATATTATGTTTCTAAATTAAATACATTGCGGTATATTCCCCATTGGTGTTCTCTCATAAATTCATTAACGCTAATGGTAATTATTGTACAAGCCTATGGTGAAAGCTGGAATCTACCCCGCATGCCCATGTTTGCAAACACCCTTCCCAAATTATGGTTGCAGCCTTCAACAGAGACTGAAATGAATATGGGTTGAGTGTCTAAATCCCCTGGGCCACACTGAAATTCCAGCGCTAGCGTATGTGCACGCACGCTCGGCCCTGCGCGGATCCAGCTAAGGTGCGTTAAGGCAGGCTTAGAAATAATCTGTTCCTTCAGGCTGAAAGAGGGGCCTGAAGTGGCTTTAGCATCGATAAATTCCAGAACCGTGTAAAGGAGAATTTCACCAGTAGGCACCACGAAGCATGAACGTGCACAGCCGTGGTGGGGCATCGCCTCTGCGCCGGTTCCCGCCCTACCCTGCCTCCTGTGCTTTCGAAAATACGGGATGTTAACTTTTTACGCATATAGGAAATGAAAATGTTGAATGTCTGCGAACTGATAGGATGTCAGTGATGGTTTTTATGGAACACTGGGAGCAGCTGTGTGGGGTTTTTAGGATCATGAAAGGAACCTTTCACGAGCACACCGTTGCTCGAATTCACTTTGTGTTCTCCTGCTGAACGTGGTTGCCCAGCCCGGCTGGAGAAGGTCACCATGGCTTCACAGAGCTGTCTAGAAATGGTTTGCCCACATGCCACAGAGGAATTTTACGCTGTCATCCTTCCAAATCGGGATGGTGAGAGGCTTGGATGCTCCTAAGAATTAGCAAAGAAACTTAAATGCCCTTTTACCTTTAAGCTGATAGTTCAAATTCAGCTTCCTTTCATGCTCGCTGGTCTCTGGACCCCAAGAGCCCTCTCCCCGCTTGCGGGGCTGGTTGTAAGCCCTTCTGCAAGCTCCTAGCTAGCTCGTGGGACGGGGTCCTCCTCAAGGTAAAGTCGGCACCTTCATCCTTAACTTAAATTCTTGTCTTCTGCAAGAGGAGAAGCAGTTTTGTTGTTCGATCGTCTTCAGTGAAGACCTGCCAGGGCAAAGCAGAGCAGGACAGTAGTTTTGGTTTCTTGCCAATGGAGCAACTTATAGATTTCTTGTGCGCGTCTTTTTTTTTTTTTTTTTCTTCTCTTAGCTGCTCAAAGCACGTCTTTAAAAGAGGCTCAAGAGATCTTTAAGCCTACACAATAAAAGACCTATTACTTACCCAGGAGACCAACAACAGCTCTCAAGGGTAAACCTGCATTAATTATGTATTTGAGCATTTGTACGTTATGCATTTAGACAGCATACGTGTTATTTACTGAATAGCTGGTAATGGCTGGGAAGCGGTTGTGATGATCTCGGGTAAATACGGACGTCTGAGGATTTGAAGTGAAGCGGGCAGACACAGGAGCTGGTGATGGAGCATCAGGCATCTCACCTCCCTCGCCTGCCTGAATTGTGCCTGCTGCTGATATTTTGTCAGCTTCAGGGTGATGTAAACCTGAATGGTGGTGACAGAAAGCCATGTACTTCTGCTGTTAAGGTCCTCGGATTGTTTTGTAGCCAGAATCTACCCTTTCAAACCCAATAAACTGTATTTAGTTTGGTGGTTGCAGAAGAAAGGAATGCCTGTCTGCGTGCGAGTCCCTGCAAGATGGGAGCTCTTGAAAATGCAGACTTTTTCTTCCTTGTAACCACAAATGTCAATTCCCTTTAAAAAAAAACAACCCAAAGTATATAGGGGACTCCTGTCTGAGTGCAGTGCTTCCCCTCTATAGAAACACCAGCACTTCACAAAGGATTGCTATCAAATATTGCTATCTCCTGTGAAAGGATTTCTGGTTCCTCCAGAACCAGAAATCGAACCCAAGCCCCAGCCCGGTGCTATCGGCTGTGTTGCTGCTGTCACAAATCTGGATTCAGCAGAGACCCTTACAGAGGAACCATCTCTGCAAATCTACCTCTCTCTCGGGGGAGCAGCCGGTATTTTGGCCAGTCCTTCCTCCGTTTTGCACTAGAAGATGTTTCCAAAAGCGATGTTTGCTTGATGCATAACCCTATTTTTCTAATATTTACTCAAATGCAGTGTTGTAAATACGAACTAGATGGTTTTATGTGGGTAACTTTTATTAGTGACTATGTGTAGCTATTATGTCAGGTAGCAGTAAAATAGAACAAGCAAATCTAAAAATATTAAGATCCATCAAGCACTTTCGTTGATTCTCTTCTGGAATCAGATTTGTTGAAGCTACATAAAAGTGGGTTATTACTTTTCTGGAATAGTGTGTATGTATGTGTTCCCACCTTTCTTACAGCTGGAAGCAGTTCCTTGTTTTCAATAAAGCTGTAACTTAACAAGTTGCAGTCATTAACGATCACATTTATCATCTCTATTTCTCTCTGTGGACCTGATACTCTTCCCATTAGAGCCAGCGAGCGTTTACACTTTCGTTTCCAGTTTTGACTCTGATACCTGAGAATTTGCACAGACATCGGGGTCTCATACCACAAGGGTTGCTTGCATGAGTTAAGAGTAATGGGTTGCAGGATTGGGTCCGAAGACGAGACGTGTTCTTTAAAGTTCCGCATCAAGAAAATATTTCGTTCAGAGAGGCACTGAAACGTATATTAACATGTCACTGCAATCGGTGGGATTTACACGTGCTTAAAATTAAGAATCAGCTCAAATACGGATGGGTTTCGATCTGTTCTTAAATGCTTTCTTGAACTGTGGTTTGGATCTGCTAAGTTTTACACCAAACTCTTAAAAATAATTTTGATATATTTAACACAAAATACAGTCAGATGAATGCGTTCACCAAGTCTGCAGCTTCAATTCTACATTTCTGTAGGAGCAGTATTCAGTTTGTTTTAACTTGCAGGGTATGGGGTTTGGTTTTGTTTTTAAATCTTAGTCTAGGTGCTTCAAAATGAAAAAGTTCAAATTATACAACTGTGCAAACAGCATTACTGTAATCTGCATAAAGATGGGTCCGGAAGAGCCGTGGTATTAGCAATTCATTAATATGCAATGAAAAGCTTATTTGCACTTTGTCTAAAAGTAACAGTAACTTCAGGTTTTCTCTCATTTGCATAAATGATACAGCACAAGACTAAACCGCTCCAATAATCGTCCTTAATAGGATAATCATTTAAAGATTTTATGTATAGGCTACTGAACTGTCCATTTAGGCACATTTGAGTTAACACACAATACCCAGCTAGGAGGATCACGTTAAGGCATGTGCTAATTTACTGGATCTAGTTTCCCAGGCAGCATTTACGGGGGTCATTTTTCATGAACTACTGTAGTCACTTAAATCATAATATTTCATAATAAACATCAAGGGCTACTGTACGGCAGGGATCATAAAAAGGCAGCAAAGCTGCCCTGTGCTTGTGTTTGCCTCCAGCTTGGACCGCTGCCTGGCTGGGGGAGCATCGTCCCTGATTTTCAATCGTGAGAATTTTAAATATATTTACGGCTTCGTACCAGCAAAGCTCAGCGTATAACGGTGCCTGATAAACCTGCATTAATGACCAAAATAGTCTTCCCTAGAGGTGCACTTGCCCTCTAGAAAATAAATCCTTGCCTCTAGTAGATAAACAGCCACGTCTTTGCTCACAACAATCCTGCTGCTGAGAGTTGCGGCACGGTTCTGGGAAAAGCAGCCTCCGAAAGCTGCTCCCCCTGTGCTTCTCCAAAGAGATACTTATTTTTTTCTTAAACTTGTGCTTATAATCCTTCAGTGCTTTTTGGGATTGGACCCACTGGGCTGCCGGCGCTGCCAGAATTGATCCCCTTCACCCAAACATTTAATCATTAAGCGTTTAAGGAAAACGTGCTTGATTTTCATTTTAAACCTGTCCTTAAGCCCAGCTGGCTTCACTGGGGCTGCTGGTTTGCTGAAAGCGGAGCCCATCCCTGCTCCGGGCCGGATGGGGAGAAGATGCTCAGGGTGCAAATGGGCTTTAGACAGGCAGCGGCCATAGGGGGGTGGATCGAGGACCTTCCCTTTTTCCTTTCTTTTTTAGCAGAAATCCCATCATATTTCAAGGCGTACGCCGACCGCTCCCCGATGGGTTTAGGCAGCTTAACCTGTGAATTGCCTGCTGGAAAGATCCTTGCCTTTTCCTCCGGCCCTGGCCCCTGCGGCGGGTGCGCCACGGGATCACGGCCCTTCTGCGCTTGCTCTGCTAGCGTGGAGACAAAGATCCTTTAAAACAAGACATGGGTGACAAAAGGAATCACACCCATCTTTCTCAGTGCCGTTTCCCACGTGCGTTTAAATGGTGAGACTTGAAGGAACTGAGCTGAAGGTGTTGCTTGGTGTGGATGCAGAGACGGTCGTGGAAAGCCTGTTCCAAAAGCGTAGCAGCTCCATCTTCCCTCCTCTCCTCCCCTTCCGTTGGTCCAGCAATATTTCAGCTTCAGAGCTTGATCCTGAGCAGTGCTGGCCACCCATTAATGTCAGAAGCTTTAGAGCTGCTGATGGGTGCGGTTACGTCCTTTTAAGCAAGGTTTTCCTCTCAGCGAGGGTTTTTACTGATACAAATCCATTGATTTTTGTGTGTTTGGCAGCTGAGTTGCATGCGAGAGCCCAATCAAGCCTAAACGTCTCTAACTTTTCTAATACTAGCAACCTCTCCGCAGCTGAACTCTGATCTGAAATATTCATTTTGGTGGCACGTTCTTAATTGCATTGCAATTATTTCTGAAGTTACTCTGAGTGCTTTTCCTTTGCTGCCTCTACATTTTCCATAGACTCTTACAGCATTCTTTAAATCAAACGGTGCTCAGATACCATGGTGATGGTTGACCTTATTATTATGGGTGACCTCTTTCTTTTGGCCTCGGACAGCAATGGCTGACAATAGAGAAGAGCATTTGCTGTTTCTGTGTCAGGATATGTGGGTGTTGTACAGTCGGCATGCGAGATGGTGGGCGCAGATTAAACCGTGGATTTTAAATCATAAAGCCTGAAAAATGTCAAACGTGCAAATGCCATTATCAGAGGCTCAGCTGATTTCTTGACACTTCCATCAGCATCCCTGACATCATGAATTCCAGTTACAGGGAAAACAGATTACTCCATTTTTGCAGGGGTAGAATAAGTATCTGCTGAGGAAGCGATGTGATTTTCTGCCTTGGCTTTGTGTGCGTGCAAGCACGTACTGGGTGGGGAAGGGTTAGGTATTCAAATCTTTCGCCTCCGTAGCATAAACATCTTGATTTAGTCTTGTAGAAAAAAATAGGGTAGGAAATTCAGCCTGCAAACATGATCTCATAGGGGTGTCTGTCAATTCGTTTCTCAAAATAACGTATGTATGTGTACACGCACACGCAAACACAGAGTTGTTTCCCTTTGGACTCCAAGATTTTCATTACTTTATGCACAACAGCCCTGGTCAAGCTCAGGAGAATAAATTGTAAAATGCTACAGTGTGGATGGATCTGTAAACTGAAAAATCCTTATTAAAAATAAAGCAGAAAAAAAAAAATCTGAGTAAAATTTCTGATTATTTTATTTGACCACGGGTAGGGTTTGGAATTTGCAGCCTGAACCTTGGAGACTGAGCTGGAGAACAACTGCTAAGCCGGGTACCCAGCAGCCGGTTACAATCCTGTTTTGAATGTTTAAACATCCTCAAAACAGAATGAATTTTTCATCTATCACTTCGGCAAACAATCTGGCTCCTGTGTGCTGAGGGGATGAATAGCCGCGAGTGTGGGATCTTAATGGAAAAAGACAAGAAAGCCTGAAGTGATGCTTTTTAAAGAGCGCGAAAGGAGCCCACCTCACTTGCGTTTCAGGAGTTAGATGTCAAGAATTGCGTTTTGCAACAGCACGACTTCTTAAATTTTCCCTTTGCCGCCTTCTGTGATGTTGTCTCCTGCACCGACAAAGGGCTCTTCGCTCGGCGTAGTTTTAGGTTGCGTTGACTTTTCTTTGGGTGTCGGAAGCTCACACCTGATTTCAAGAGGCTGGGACAACGCCTATTGAGCTACCGCTTCCCTGGCTCGTCCTTCACGCGATGCAGGAGGCTTTGATGAGCACGTCAGCGCGTATCTTCCTGTCTGCACGGCCGCGATGAAGGTGTCCAGAAGATGGACCATCTCCCAACTGCCTTCTGCTGCAGAAACACAGGCAAGAGAGGATATTTATAGAAACGAAAGCGGCGCTTTACAGTCCCCACTGCATTTCTCACTTCTTTTTAATCTTTGTTCTCCATATTGGTGACTAAGTGTCAGCTTGGCTTACTATTTGTGCACGCCGATCGCTTGTAAAAATAGCAGATTTCCTATTTTATTTCTTTTATTTTTCTATTTTTGTTTTATCTTTATGCTGTCGAGGGTTTAAAATGAATTTCCTCTTCCTAGCGCACTAAGTATTTAAAGAAAAATTGCTAGATCAATGTGACTCTTCAAATCTGACCTGTTTCTTGTCCTGATTCAGAAGTCCTACACACACACACTGGTCCTTAGCCTGTGGTCAGCCTCTTTAACGTGATTTCAGGGGCCTTGTTATGAGATCAGTTATCAAAACTAAAAGTAACAAAGCTCCTGATCGCTGATAATGCATTTAGAGGTAGGACAAATGTGCCACTCAAATAATAATAATAATAATAATAATAATAATAATAATAATAATTTATCAAGGGGGAAACGTGGGCTAGAATTAACTGAAAATGAGTTATTTGTGCATTAAATTTTAGGGGAAAAAAACTTTCTAAAAATTTATGCAAAAACATTTCAGCTTTGCTTCCCCCCCTCCCCGCTTTGCTCTTCAGGCAAAAAGGGGTTCAGAGGAAAATGAGAATTTGGGGTGAAAAATTTAGAAACTGAAACGCTGTGAAAATTTTTCATTCAAACCTGACTTTTGGAAAAGACTATCTCCTTTAGAAAAGGCCACACAGGAGACATTTTAACACCTTTAATTTACGCGCCACCCCCCACGGAAGCAGATGTGGGGCTGATTAAGCCCTGGTCCGCAGTGCCAGAGCTGACAGTGTTGAAGTGCTCATTCTCCCACTGATGCAGTCAAAGACAACAGCAGTTTTCAGGGTTTTATTCTGTAAAACAGTTCAAAATATAACTTTTAAATACTTTTTACTGGATGAAGAAGCAGAGATGGCCACCTGTGAGCCTTACAGGTATTTCACGTGGAGCTCTATCTCATGGATGTCCACGCGTACAGTCCCACCACCACACCATGCCCAGCCATTTCTGCCCAGCACAGCACGTGGTTTGAGGCAAAGAGAGAGGAGCTGGTGTAAGGCACAGGGGGTGATGGTTATTTTGGTTGGTTATGTAGCGTTGGTCTAACCCCAGCAGTGCCTACAATCCCATCATCTTGGCTGCACTTACACGCTCGCAATGTGCGTAAGGCGTCCACGGCCTCGGCCAGCCCATGTCTTTGGGGATCTGTGGCTCTGCCTTCCTCAGGGAGATGCTTTTGCAGGCAGGAGGCATCAGCTTGCCTGCAGAGCCCGGGTTTCCAGAGGTTTGCATTTGGAAATTATGAAGGCAGGATTGCATACCCCCCCTGTATTCAAAATCCTGAGTGAAGCTGCAACTCATGCTACTGGGTCAAAAAAAAAAAAGTCTTAGACTCCAACCCAAAAAATTCCAGATGTTTTGAGTTTCTTTTGTTTGGTTTGAGCCATAGGGCCACTTTTGGGAATAGTTTGTAAGGTCTAGGGAGCAACTTGGCCTTTTTTAGTAAAGCTGGGAAGCTGAGATTCTCCCATAACACCTTCCCAGGAGCTGAAGTCTGAAGAGTATTGTGTGATGATGTTTTACAAGAAAATCTTGACCATCTTCAGCAACAAATTGGCCCTAACTGTACTGTTGGGGTCGCATATACACACGTGCAGGATGGTCACTCCATCATACTATAGCTGATTGCGAACTTGACCACGAAGAGGGCAAATAGAAGTGTTTTGAGGTGGAGTTAACGTTGTCACTGCCCTTCTCCTGGTATGTAGTGTAGGTCTGCTCAGCGGAGACGCCTTGTGCTGAAGTCTCCACTGCGGATGAAGTTATCTAGGGACAGGTTTCCCCCACCAGCAAGACCAGACTTGCTGGGAGACAAGGGAAAGAGAGGAAGTAGCAAGCCTTCAGCTCTACCTCCCCAAAACCCCCCAAATATTTAACAGTATCTCAGTACCTGGGACAGCCTTGGACATTGTTGTCTCACCATGAAGTTTCCAAAGGTAACAAGACAGGATAGCTCAGAAACAACTGCTGTATGTGTTTGCTGCTATTTCCCTGAGACTTCTGCTTTGGCAAGGAGGGCATGGCAAGCTCGTCATCATGAAGATGATGGAGATGTAGCCTCTGGCTTGCCCGGTCTGGAGAAGGTGCTTGGATGCAGTGCATGGGGGTTAAACCCCAACTGATGTAGGCAGGGGTTTGGTCCCGTGGGGCCCCAGGGCTGACAAAGGCCCGTGAAGAATTTGCCCATCACAGAAACACTGTAGGACCATGGTTTCATGCCAATCTCCAGAGCGAAAACAAGAGAGAGAGAGATGAGGCTGGAGGAAACGCGTTGGTGAAGAGGGGAGGTAAGCCCCAGAGCACGCTGTGACTGGCGTGTCGGTGGGTACCAGCCCAGGGAAAGTGATTTGTTTAATTAACAGCAGCCTCTCTGGCTGTTCTGGCTTATGCCAGTGGCTGCAAAGAACTACTTGGGGCAGTAGAAGTTAATGGTACACGTGGCTGTGCAGGCTGGGGCTTCTGGAGCAGCTTTTCTTGGGAAAGCCCACTTTTATGCCTGTGTTTCTGCCCTCACCATTTTAGTCTCAATGCTCGGAAAACAATTTGTATATTAAAAGTGCATGCTGCAAAAATACACCCGAAAAAACAAGTGTGAGGCCTTACCATCCCCTTGTAATTTTGTTTTTATGGTTTCACAAATATACGCTGCCAGTCTTTTAATTGCAGCCAACGCACCACAAAGCAAGGAGGGGTATCCTTGGGATGTAATAGCTGGCCAGAATTAGGCAATAGCTTTGCCCCACCCGCAGCACCCTCGGTGATTTCCTACAGTACTCGGTACAGTCGTCGGTATGTGCGGTGCATTAGTTAAGTTAATTACAACAGCACAGAGATTCATTGCAAATTGTTCCTAGTTAAAACTGAAAATTCACTGGAACAAGGAGTGCTAATTATATTCCACTTGTTACTGCTGTGTCTAGTTAATATTCCAACAGCTGCTTTGGCAAGATAATGATGGCTCCAGCAGAAATTACTGAACAAATAGATTTTTAAATCAGTAACAACATATTTACCAGGATTTTTTTTTCCCTCTTCATACACAAAGTTAAGCCCTGCCAGAGTTGAGCATTCATATTCACTGAAAAGTAGAGATAAAAAAAATCAACATTGCCATTATTGTGTTAATTTGGCACACTTCAAAAAAAAAAAAAAAAAGCTAAGCAAGAAAATATTATTGATAAATAAATGTTCCTATCCTCTTACAGGGGTATAGTGCTCTATTCAGGTTCACAAAACCCAGTGCAGCTTTTTGGTTGACCGTATGCATCGTAAAAGGCAGCGTCGAGAATGGCGCGAGTGCTGGAACCACGCGCCGGACCGTCGCCGTGCGGCACGGTGGGGATTTGGCTGCCGCTCGCCCAGGGCTGCTTCGCAGTTTGTCACTGCTGAAATGTGCAAATGGATTTTTAAATTGCGACAGTGGCAGCGCGGCTCTCCCTTACTGCCCTTATTAACAGAGTTTAGGCATTCAGCGGGGACTCGGGAGAGGTGGTTTCCAATGCCTGCTTCTGGCGCAAGGTTTCTTGAGTCACCTAGAGCAAAATCTTTCTTTTCCCGTGGACCTTTACAAAGCGTGCAGACTCACTGCGCAAACCATCGTGCAGAGCTTGCTCTTCCTCCGCAGCCTGAGTAACAGAGGTAAATGCTTGTGAGACCTTGCGAGGCAGAGAAATCCTTCCGTTAAAGCTGCAGAACCATGGCATGGTAAAAGCAGGAGCCGTCTTCTCTGCTGGGGAGGAGCAGCGGAGGTTGCTTGGGCTTTGCTTTGTGTGCAGCACGGTGTGGGGAGACTCTTTTAGGCAAAAGTTTCGGCTTGTGTCTAACACACCAGCACTTGTGACCTGAAACAAATAATTTCTGTGTCTAAGGCAGCAAGATAGACTTTCAGGACTTTTGAGCGTCGACATCTCTGCCTCTGCAGGAGCTCAGAGCCTCCTGCAACCGGACTCGGAGCTGCCCGTGTGCTGCAGCTCGGACCGCGCTGCATCCGAGCAGTGATGCGCAGCTGCGTTTCAGCAGGACACGTGCGCAGGACCAGCCAGCTTCTGTGCCTTGCTTATACCCCAGACGACTCATCTCTAAAGTTCCCAGATTTTTATCAGTAGAAAAGCATCTGCCTTACAGAGGTGCGTAAGACACCACCACCTCCATCGTGCCCTCTGGGCAGCTGGGGCACAGCAAGGTGAAGAGAACCACCCGGCCTCACACTAGGGCAGCCACCTAACCAAGGGGAGAGCTCGGGATTTGTCACCGCTCCCACCTTGTGCCCTTATCCCCGGGTACGCCCAGTAGCCTGTGTGTGTGAAAAGATGCAGGACGTTTTTAACGAGTCGTGAACAAGAAGTTCAGCTGGTGCTGAATGTTTAAAATCGGAGGCAAAACAAACATGCTGGAGTGTCTGGGGTTCTTTTTAATGGATAGCACAGCTTCTGGTTTATTATTACTGCTATTACAGTTTGCAGCTGCAAAATGATCTGAAATTTCAATAGCAGCATGCCTCTTCACGCTGCTCCAGGAACGTATATGCTCAGTTGTATAAATCGACGTGCACCTCTCATCCAACCAGGCTGGAGCTCTGGATCACACCATTTTACAATTCATCACCCGAAAAGGGGAAGAGATGCACTTTACCACCTCAGCTAACGAGGGGGAATGTTTAGCAATGCTACACCGAGCGAGCCTCTACTTTTCGAGGGAGAGCATGCAGCAGGGCTGTCCTGCTGGAGTTACTCTACATTTTCAATTAGTTTTCTTCGGAGAGAGGATTTTCTTCCTACTTAGTTACAACACCAAGATGCGTTAAATAAATTCACTCTGTCTGGCAAAATAATTTGTGATCAAGGTGGGGGGGGGGGGGGAAATCCGGTTAGCAGCAGCTGAAGATACAAAGTGGGGTGACCAGTAACCTTCTGCTGCTGAGCCAACGTTGATATATGTCCTACGGTGTCTTACGGGAGGTTTCTAATTGCAATATGAGTTTTGTGTAGTAACCTACTGGGAGACGGGGAGAATGCAATTGCTTATCAGTTTATCATTACAACCTTTTATTAAGGTTTTTTTTAATTAAAATGGAGCGACAAATGTACACTCTTATCCCTATAAGCAATCTTATCTAGTGTGACTGCTGCTATATTAGTGAACTAAATCCTCTTGATTACATTGGATGTGATCTTATGAAGTATGACAGCTTTACATATTAATAATAGGAACTGTCTGAGTAGGCTGGCGCATGACCCTCTTCTCCGTGGCTCTCCACCAGCACAGTTTTAATCTATTTATCTCAGTCGCTTTCCAAGATAAACTGTCATACTCTCAGGAAAGTGCAGTTGTCCCCATTTCACAGACGGGAGTGGAAGCACAGAGTCCAGGAAAGAGCTAGGACCAAATCCCCAACTCCAACTCCCTTCGTCCCAGGAGCTCCAGCTCGATCCCTCCCTCCTTTAGCGGTGCAGAGCAGGAGGGACCTTTTTTATTGTCCTGATCTCAGACTGAATCTCCTGGTGGTCCCAGCATCACATTTCTGCTTCCATGAGATGAGCAACCGCTTCGTGTAGTCGCGTCTGCAGCGGCAGGAGCGAGGGGGCTATTCTGCACAGCGAGGGTGACTTGGCTGTGCAAAGGTGCGCCTAAAACGGGTCTGCAAGTGGCTTTGTGGGCCCAGGTAGCTATGTGCATACAACTGAGACGACAAAATGAGAAAGGGTGCCTAAATAATGGGACTGAAAGGGTACCCTATGTATCCAACTTTACTATCACTCACACGGGTTTTGTATTACGCAGCTACAGGCTCTTTATTGAAATAATTTTGACTAGCATTGCTCCGACTGAGAAGAAAATGAAGCTCTGTGGCATGATGAGAGTGATGAAGGATGAGGAGGGCTCTTGTTTGCTAGCTCGTTTGCTTGCCTGCTTTCCCTGACTCTGAATTAGGATCCCCTTTAGGCCAAGGGAAACCAGAGTTGCTCTGCAGCCACTCAGCTGCTATAAATCCGTGCAACTCCGCAGAGGTGTGGAGGTGTAAAAGCCGTTCACTTCCAGCTTCGCTTTACAGCAAAAACCCACATAGTGTCCTACTGTTTCCAGTCAGTGGCCCAAATTCCACTCCCCGCAGCATCGGAGCAGCGTGCTGAAGTTAGCGGAGTTGTTCCAGATTTGCAGCAGCGCGGGATGGAGCCGCGTGCTCCCGCGGAGCCGGCTCTGCTGTTCTGGGGAAGCTCTTAACATCTGCGCCTTTTATGACGAGCCAGCAGAATCCCTCCAGAGCCGGTGGGTTTTTATGGCAGACAAAAAAATCAAAGCGCTCTCTGTGGGTTAAAATTTAGAAAATCTGGAGATACAAATGAATGAAAAGGAGGCACGGGATGTGCAATGCAGTTTAACTACCATAGCGCCCTCGAATCATGAATGCGGCTAGAAGCGATCTCTGAAATCCTGTAGACCAACATCAAGCCAAAGAGAGTCCCAGGCACTTGCAGCTTCTGTGATTGTGTCCAAATTGAAGGCTGAATGTCTCTTCCCACTCACGACTCCACACTGCAGTATTGTTCCATTAACGCTCGAGTTCCATTTCACGGAAAGGTTGGGGGGGTTGTGTTCTGTTTCACCCTTGCAGGTGCCGCTACCTTGCTTTAGAACTTCCATTCGCTTCTCTTCACTGAATTTTAGAAGGGCAGTTAGTTACTATTTCTACGTTAATTCCATTTTGTTATCTCAAACTTCTCCTCCTTAACAGGAGGCACTGCTTTAACAACGATGTTTCATTGACTATGAGCAACTAAAAGAAACAGCCTCATTTCCCTAGAAATTCCCCAGCCATTAGGATGGTGCTCCACACATGTTTATATGACTTTTATGATTCCTTTCACCTGGACTCGTTCAGAGGACCTGTGGAGTGCCTGGAGGATCAGCACCGGTCTTTGTAGGCTAAAATACATGAGCAGTGAGGTTTGCTTCCTGTGCAAGGAAAAAGATGCACAAGGAAATGTCCCAGACAGTCCAGGGGAGAAAAAATAAATCCGTTCCCCAGGGAAATTGGAAACACTGGTGCCCGATGGCTCATCCAGGTCTTGGTGGAGGTACTCAGATGGTGCAGCTCAACCGTGGTATTGGTTACCTACTCACACCAATGAGGCATCTTAGAAGTTGCTGAACGTTTGGATGCCTGGGAAGTGTAGCTGCTTAGGTAGTGGTCTGATATATGGTGTTAGAAAGAATCCAGTTCTGGAAAAGTGGGTGTTAAATAAATCTAACAACAAATCTTCTGTACTCAGATTTGAAAATATGTCTCTACCTGTGATAAAAAGCATCAAAATATAAAAATCATTATAAATAATCAAGTTCAAATAAATGTTTTTAATACTTGGCATAAAGTTGATTCAGAACTGAGGCTGTTTCCTTCCACGGTACCTCCTCCGCTTTAACAAATAACCGTCGAACGATTAATCTAAAGGGCCTCAGACGCCCCAGCCAAACAGTTGACGTGAATAACGGTTATGGCCCCGCGTAATACACTAGGATCATAAACAGTTAATCTTCACCAAAAGGGAGAGTGAAATATCGTTTGATATCATTTTTAATAAAGAGAATAAATTAGGCTTTAAATATCATAGCACATCTTTAAACGCTGGTTACCGCTCCTGCACGCAGAGCGAATTAGCAACTGAATAAGTGTGTCAGGGGTTATCGGCTGAATTATTACCTCCCGGTCCACTTTGCATTATACTGGCCGTTGTGTCCATGGTAGCTGGCAAGCTGGCCACCTGCTTACGATGGCTGTACAGATAACCAGCTTTGTCTGACGAATTAAAATGGTGGCTTTAATCTTGTAGTTAATTCCTAATTCCACTAGTAACATCAGTCACGTGAGGGAGGAGCGCATTGTTCTCCTCTGTTTACTTATTGATATATTTTAGGTTTTGATGATGTCCGATCTCCCTGCAATGGCAAATTTAACTCTTCAGGTCTGGCTTGGAAATGCAGTCGCCGCGGTGGTTTATTATTCACCGTAAATCCTATGTTGGCAAACAAAAAAAGGAAGGGGTTAAAATGAAATTCAGTGCACACGTCCCTTCCCTCTGGCTGTGCATCAGATTGAGTTCTAAGAAAGATTGATGGTGGGCTTTAAAATTAATTGCAAGTACAATTGTTATTATTAATACACGTGCGTATAGATCTAATAACGCTATGCAAGTCTTAGGAATAACCGTGCTACGAGAAGGTAAATCAGATGTAAATGCATAGTTTGGTTCTATTTATCAAATAATGCCCACCTTTGTCATAATGCCGCCTTCAAGAGCAAGAAATAGTCATTAGAGCAGTTGATGCAATGAGGCTGATTACGTTGGGGTTTACGGCAATCTGTGAGAAACAATGATTAGCAGTCCCCACAACGGCGGTTGTGGGAAGCGATGTTGTTGCTCCTTGCACGGGATTGTGATTTGTCGCGTTCTGATCTATCCTCCTGCTTTGGGATCTCCGCAGACCCGGTGAGCAACCCCTGTCACCGCTGCTAGAGCCTTGCAGTGCCTCGGTTCGTAAAACAGAGCACTTCACGATCTCACCTTGCAGCCAGCGGCCAACAAGCCGTACGCAAACTAATATATAACTCAAACTAATGTTAAAACTATAAAGATATTTTCCCCCTTTTCTAAACAGAGGGACAAACACTGCTGGTATAAACCCAGAACGTCCCTGTGGAGGCCGTTGGTAGCATGGTTCATTGCTTTGACCAAATATAAACCACAGCACGGTGCAGAGCCCCCGGTGCGGCTGTGGCTGAGCCGCCTCTGGATTCGGGAGCGTTGCCGCCGTGCCCAAGCACCGTTGTAGCTCGAGCATCGTGCGCTGTGAACGCAACCGTGCTGCTGCTGGGGCTCAGGCTCGCGATTCTGCACAGCATTGCTCTGCGCGGTTCGGGTGCAGCCACTTGGCACCAGGACAGGGATCCCCGCACCGTGTCCGTGACTTGCTCTGAACCCAGCATCCTCCCTGCCTCGTCCTCTGGGAAAAAGCCCATGAGTGAGTGGTGACTCCACCATCATCCAAGTTGTACTGGCACTGAAGGCAAATCCGTTCCTATATTCCCAATTCCTGCTATTCACATGCCTTATTAATTATACCACCTAAAGCATATTTCCAGAAATACGCACATTTCTCTTTTGAAAAGAATCCTACATTTTGCTCTGCATGGTTAAAAAAGGGGAAGAACTTGAGAATATCAGGAAAAAATAGAACCGGAATGGTTTTCTTTGTCAAGAATTATTTGATCTTTTTATTTTTGAGGGGGAGGGGGAAAATCCTAAACTTTGCATTTCAATGGATTTTTTTATTATTATAAATCCATCTGTGCACACACACACACACACGAAAAGTCTTTTCTGTTCTGTACAAGGCACAATTTAAGGCAGCTTTCAGAAATAAAAGGCAGAACAAATGTTATTGTTATTCCCAATATACAGATGTTTATTCTTATCTTTTCCCCCCCTTTCCTTTCTTTATTTCTACTACTGTCTTTTTGGTGACATCATAAGTAGGACTTGTCTCTTTATCGTCTTGCAAAGACTTTTGTTTTCTGGGACAGGAGCCTATTATGTCGTCACACGCTGGAACAGTAATAATCTCCCCCCTCACTTGGAAGCCTTAATAGAAGACAATGAAAGAAACCATATTGTTTTCTGCTGGCACTAAATAAAGGAAGCAAGGGAATCTGAAGGGGGGAAAAATTACACGAGAGAGGCAGTCACTCTGGCATTTTGCTTTCTAAATTAATGTTTGGGGTAAAGAGGGAGAGGGTTTCCACACTTAATAGACAGGGAAGGACATCTTAATTACTAGGTCAGACACCAGGCTGAATGGCACGTCAGGTGAGAGGACCTGATCCTGAAGAAGCTGGGCACCTCTGGGGAAACGATCTCTGCTCCTTACCTTGCGGTATCCAGCCGCTACGGTTTGCCTTCGGCACAAGGTGACATTTTGTAGGCAGAGTTCATGCAGCCCCAGCTATCTAGATGCTGAAGCACTTGAACTGCTCGAGTGCTGGCCCGTCCTCTCCAGCTGCGCTCCACCTCCTTGCAGCTGGATGAGTGGGCTTGCAGAAACGTGGAGGCTCTTCTTGTTGCTTTGCAGGTCCTTTCCTGAAGCAAGAGAGCTGGCACAGCCTTGCCCCTTGCTTTTCTCTCAATAGCCGGTGTCCAAGGGAACATCTGAAAAAGCTCAGAAATATTTTGCCCGTACCTTTCTCATGGTCACAGACACATCCCTTCATCTGAGTCTAACGTTATGCTACTACAGGACCTAAGCCTTCTCTCCAGTTTCTGGGGTGCTCTCCTCTTTGACTTTCCTTGAAGCACTAAGGGAGGGCTCAAACCCTCAGGGTAGGAACAAGCCCTGGAAGACGCATCAGCTCCAAAGGGCGATGTCCAGCTAAAGGCTTATTACCCTACGAAGGAGACGCTTGTGTAAGTTATGATGGTGAATGTCTGGGTCATCTCCTAGCTTGCTCTACCTTCGCCTTTCTCCCTTTGGTTAGTCAGAGATGCTTTTTATCAGTGGTTACTGATAAAAACGTATTTCTTTCTTGAGAAAAGAGGCTGATGCTGCAGGGCGAGAGTATTTTGAACAGGCAGGATTTTGTCTTCCTGTGGGCAAATAGACTAGAACTATTGAAACAAAAGCAATTCTTTTTCTTTTTTTCTTTTTTTTCCGTTCCTCGTCTATATATTGGGAGACAAGCAGATAATCCCCTTACTTACTGTAACACTGTGCAGCAAAGAAGGCAATATAATAATATCGTATGGGAATTCAATGTTCTTCACACCATGGCTGCCTCTTTGGGAGTTACTGTGTCTAATGTGTTATCTCTTTCCATCTCTGGTTTTCAGACATATTGAAGTGCTTGAAAGGAAGGATAATGTATACAAAATAAATGTACATTAAACTAATGCTGCGACACAAGAGTGAGCCTCGAATCCCCTTTATGAAACAAAAGCCATAGGAAGAAGGTTAGCATGTATGGGGCCAAATTTTCTAGGATAGGCTTTGCTCCAGCTGGAGAGACCTTGTTGTGAGTAGGGCACCAGCTGGGAAGGAGAGAGATCTGTTCTCTATTTCTGTTCCTGCCATCGACCTGCTCTACGACCTTACCTCGCTTCTTTGTTTTCTCTCTTTAGCTAAAAATATCAGCTCACCTACAAAGCAGCTTTTGCTTCTTGTTTTTTCGGAGCATGGCTGGGCCATTGGCCCTCAGAGCTCTCTCCTTCCATGTAAACCCCCAAGCAATAATGAAATGCCCTGGTTTCACCCAGTCTGGGGCGTTTGCATGGGACAGACTGGACAGTGCTTGTGTTCTCCTCGGTCATAGACTGCAAGGGCTGGAAAACAGCAGCACAGAGTGGTCTCAGCCGCCTCACTGGCAATCCTGGTTCAAAAGGGAAACCTGTCCACGACCTGCAATTCCCAAAGCATTATTATTTTTTTTTTTAAATCTAATGAATCACTCATATCTATAGATTGCATTGAAAATATCCTCCTAGGCAGCCCCATCGACACTGACTCATCCCTTTAAGAAAAGTGATCCCAGAGGAATTTTTAAGGTGCTATGTAAAGTAACGTAGCGCTCTGATACGTGAGCAGGGTAACGTTTCCCATTGAGGTAAATATTTTCCGGTAAGTTTGCTGTGTACGTTCCTGTAGCAAATAATGTTTTCATGCAACACTCTTGGAGAAAGCAAGGTCTTTTATCTTAGAAAGGTAATCTCTTCTAAATTAGTCTTAGCTCTGCTGAGACTGTGAACGATAACAGATGCAAACCTTATGACTCGGAGCATGTTGCGTGGGTTGGATGGAGTCACAGTGCACAGTTCTGGCTGGGAGAAGATGGTCACAGATGCATTTCCAGAGGCAAAGCTGCATGGAACGAGGCCTCTCTCTTTATTCAGAAATTGTTTTCCTCCCCTCTTTCCCCTCCTCCCCAACAAGTGATATTTTTTATCTTTTTCATGCCTTCAGCCTGAATTCGGAGCGCTTTTCTCAAGGGCTTGGCTTCCACTTGCGGTGCTGGGCAGCTTTCTCGCTCCTGTGATGTCATTGCTCCAGCCTGCTCCTGCCCCAGTGCTCAGAAATTCTCCTTCTCCTGGTAATCATATGGGAAAGGCACTATTCCTTCGAATCCAGAAAAGGTAGAAATCCTTGTGACATTTGAGTAAAGCCCTCCCTGAGAAAGCATGCTAGAGCAAGACTGTCCAGCTCTGCCGTCTCAGAAGCTGAGAAGTGGTCAAATACGAGGTAAATCCCACACAGGGAGAAAAAGGCATTCTGAGATTGGAGAATTTGGTCACAAAGTCCAATGATATAAAAGCATGGATTCATTTAGTAATCTGTGTGCGGTGTGCTCATCAGGCATCTCCAGAACCTCACGGGTCAGGCTCATCCCTTTTGCAGGTAAAGCCCACTCGTTACTTCGTGCGTGCACACACATTGCAAGCAGTGACAGCAGAAGTGACCTGAATCACTCTTAAAACAAGTCCTTTATAGTTGGTGGCACAAATACCCAAGTCATTCACTGACTTTTGGACATGTTTTCTTATAAAAGTCTGCACACCCTGTCTGAACACTGCCCCACCTTGATAACTCTCTGCAATATCCATGCAGGATTGCAGTTTCAGGCACTTGTGATCTAGGTCAGACCTGCAGAAGAGTCCAGCTCCAGATCTGATGCATTCATAATAATCTGATTTTTCCAGGCGACTTGCTGGTATCTAACTCAACCCCAGTGAAGTGCCCGCTGTGTAACCGGCACCGAGCCTGCTGAGTGCTGCTGAAAAGCTGGACCTGCTGATACGCACCACATTTATTTGAACACCTGGCGGTCCATGACTCTTAATTTTTATAAAGAGTCTCTGGCACTCCATCAGCATCCTCATTCGTTTTGTCTTTTCAGTTTACTAGCCATGCATCTGTTTCTCCATCCTCTTTTCATCTCTAAAACCTGCCCCTCAGAGAGAGGTTCTTATAGACAAATAGACAAGAAGGTCCTGGGTCAAAACACCCTGAAGTGGTATACATTGGCCAGGCAGAAAGTTAAAAGGCATTTTGGGTTCAGAAGAGACAGAAGGTGTTTTGCCGGACCTTTGCAGAAAGTGTCGTATTTAGCCTGACTGATGTTTGAGATATATTTGCCTTTTCTGAAGTGGTTCAGTCGCTCATTTCCGTCAACTACCAACTGTGTCCTTAATTCCACTGAAGTAGAAAAGATGTTGCTAAGATCAGCTTTTGGTCTGTATCATTAAAGCTTTTTTAAAAGCAATTAAATTGCATACTATTGTGAGAAAAGGTGTAGAGCAGAAATCACCCCGTAGTGTTGCCGAGGCAGAATGATTAATGAGTACCGTTTTCTTCCCTCTGCCTCTTTACAGTGGTGCTGACTATTGAAAGGGTGGGTTTTAGGCTGAGGAAAAATATTGCCGAAGGTCTCGGCACTGGCAGCGGCATTAGCATCTTGTTAAATTGCCAATAACATTTCAGCCAGGCTCTTCTTTTGATTTGCTTCTGGTCGGCAGAGAAATGAGTGCGGGGTGCGAGGTTTAGGCGATGCTGCCTGTTGGGTGGTGGAGGTGTGGGGAGGTGTGGGTCAGGGTGCCTGGAAATCCCACCTCAGTGCGTCCGAGTGCTGGCTGTCACCTCACACCCCCGCAATCAGATATTACCCAGGTCACACTGATGTCACCAGACAGTTGAAATGAGGGTAAGACCAGAATCGCTGCTTTGTAGATCTTGTGCCTCTTTTCTCCTCAGATATACAATTTCTTAGTGAAATTTAGCTAATACGAGCAAGCTATGCATGTTAAAATATTGGCGAAGACAAATTAAATTGTAGATCGGGGACAGCGTGACCTCCCAACCTCCTTTGAAACCTGCTGCCTTGACTTCTCTCGTTTTACCTTAGAAACCACGAACCTGCCTTTCTTGCACGCTCCATATTCCAGCCTCACGTTCAGATCGGTGGCTAACCCCAGATCTGAGCTCAAATAAATCATCTCTGTTCTCATAGATTGGATCCACTGGAGACTGTGACATTTAACTTTTCCTTATGGTAACTAAGGAAACTCCCACAAGCTGATGTCCTACCAACTGCCTTTTGTGCTCGCGCAGCGACAGCCTTGGCTCTGGCATAAGAACATTCCACCCTCGTCTTCAACTTCAGAGCCAGCTTGGGTGGCTTTCAGGGCAACGCATGGTTTCCAGATGCGTCTGTTCTAATCTGAACAGCTAGTAGGGACTGACATTTGATTTTAAATTGGGCGTTCGTGGAAATAAAGAGCAGAAAAATCACTGTCCAGATCTAGCTCCGGAGCAGAGTTGCAACCTTCTTATATCTCAGCTCAATCTGCCTGGAAACAGTGGTGTTTTTCTACTCCTGCCTCTTCCCAGAAAGCCAATTTGTGGATAAATTATGCACTGGGATCAGGACATAACCCTTGGCTACTGTTTCAGACATTTATCCTCTCCCAGATCAAGTGATGCTACTTGAAGACATTAACTTTCCCCAGCTGTCTGTTACCAGCCCTGCGGGTAGGAGTGATGGTATGTGCGCTCCCTAATCCACTCCGGGCAAAATCAGCCAGGTTAGTTTAAACTGCCAGGGACTGCAGGTAGGAGATGGATGACCGCGTGGAACCGATTAGGGAGCGCTCGCACGCTCCCGGCTGTTGGCAGGAAGGAAGGAAAAGCTGGAGGCTGGTAAAATCTTCAATCAGTTCTGCAGTTTGCAAAGAAATATCTTTTTATGCTCTTAAGTTGCGCTCTCAGCTCCTTTGGAAACCTTCTTCCATGAGGACAAGGTGGTGCGTGGCGCCCGATGCTAAATGCATGAACACAGCCTTGTGATAGCCAGCGTCCGTAAATACGTGAGTGGGGCTTCCCAGAAAATTCCCTGCAGTCAGTGCTTCTCAGAATCATTTTGCCGTCTCTCTCTTTTGATTTTGTTCTTGAAATTAGAGCGGATATCTCAAGGATGGTCTCTGAAATGAGAATGAGGAGGAATTTTTTTGTATGGGGAGTATGGAAGGAACTATCAGGAGAATGATGTCGGGGTTTAAAGTGGGGTTAATGACAGGTATTTTGCTGTGGATGGTGGCGGCCAAGAAAAGCTATTCATGGGAGAGCAAGGACACACAAAATATCTAACTGTTAGTGTAAGATCAAAGGAAAATAAAAAGCTTAGAGAGGAAAATCTTTGTCTGGAAATGATATATGGGCCTGTGGATGAAGGCTGGCCTCCAGAGGTAAATGTGCAGGGGGCTGATGGGGATTATCAAAACCTGGGGAAAGATCTCAAAAAAGATGGAGAAATGCATTGCCAGTTAACGGTAGAGGTGTATGGATCTGTTATGAATCACATTGACCTTATGAGCCACTTTTCTCTCTCCCCAGCACCTCCTTTGCCCTTCCTCTCCATGTCCCCTCATTATTAAAACTGCATGTTCCTGTCCTCAATTTCATACATGGGAACACAGTGACAATCAGTCCCATTAGTCTTTGGAGCACCAAAGACATCGGCTGAAGGTTTGAACAATGAGCAGAGGATGCCAGAGCCCTTTCTTTGCCCAGATTACAGCCATCACCGCAATCCTAGAAATCCCACTGGTCCTCGAGCAGCAGCTCTCCCCTGGATTTCCTTGGGCTTTTGCTTAGTTCCTGGCCCTAAGGAAGGTAAAATCCCAGCCTGAAATACAGCCCAGTCTGGGAGAGCAGGCGTTTATGTGACTGGGGAGGGATGCCAGCCCGGGAATTGTTATCACCTGCCCATCCCTCCATTTGCAGATGCTTTTCCCAAATGTCAGGTTGGTTGACAGTCCTGGGAATAGAGGAGGTGTTTCCTGTGGGAGAATAGAAAATGTGAAAACAAGTTCATAGCAACAAGAAGTAGGAGAAAGGCAGGAATAAGGAAATGCCTAGGGTCTCCCAGAGACGTAGGGACGTACAGCAGGAAACTCTCCTCCAGATGCTTTCCTTCAGGCAGGTAAAATACGGGGGATCTCCTACTCCAACGCGTTTTTGAATTGCCTGTTGAGTAAATTGTGGTTTTCCATCCCCATTACTCTACCGGTAGCTATCACTCATAACACAAATATACAAAATAAATTAATTTAAAAAAAAACTTGTAATGATTTTTCCCTGCTTAAGTTTTCAATTACATCAGCTATCTTATACTCATTAGAAAGACATGAGCCCATATTCATTAAATGCAAAACTAACTTTCCAACAGCAAAAAGGCTTGGGTGAAGAGGGTAATGATTTAATTTTCTTCATTTCAGAGAATTACATCTCTTATCCTGGGGCAATACGTCTGTAAATGCAGACAAAGTGCTGTTTCAGACTCGGTTTAAATTCCTAATTTGGTGGAGCTACTTGGTGGGAAAGCCTGAGTAAGGCCCAGGCCCCCATTTTGTCTTTTACACTCAACCGAAGCAAACTAAGTGTTAAAATTATTGAGGATTCCAGACAATATTTTCAAAAGCGACCATCTTCAGAAGAATATTTATCTACATTCTTCTATATTCATCCCTACAAATATTAGCCCATGTTTGTAAAGACTCTTCTCTGCCTGAAAATTCATATGGACGTCTGGTGCAGCGTTCAAATTGTGGCATTTATCTGTTGTTAAAGAAGACATTCAAGAGCTTTCAAAAATCACAGTGGGCCCATATGCACCTTCAGGTGCCCAGATATTTTTGAAATTGCAGTAAAAATTCATCTCTCAGTGTGTGGATGTGGTTAGTCCCCGTCTGTTGGAGAGGAAAGGACTTCAGCTGCAATTAAAACTTTTTGAAATTGTAATAACGATTTTTGGAACTTACCTGAGTACATCAGGTATTTAATTCTCTTTGGTTTTTAGCGTAAACTGCATCTAGATCTGTGAGACTTTCTAAAAACAAAAAAAATCTCGGTGCTAGGGGACAAGAAAAAACAGCTGGTTTTTCTTCTAAAGATCTGCAAAATCACATATTAGCTTCTGCATGTAAATAACTGAAACGGAAAGTTTGCAGCTGACAGAATTTTGCCCATGAGAATAAAAAAAAAAAAGCACAAATCAGACGGCGTGGTTGTGCGTCCCCTGAAGGCTCCCGGTCCTGGCGGTTTCATGAACACAGGCTGTGTGATAAGACACACTTGAATTTCACGTGCCAAGTTGCCTGTGAAACTGAGCTTCATTAAAACAGAAATATCAAAATATAACAACAAATTTCAGCGATGTAGCTACCTTTACGGAAAGATACTATCTTAAAACAAAAAATCATGAGCTGTGTGCTTGGTCTTTTACACGGTACGTGTGAGCAAATGCGTGCTGCTGCTTCCCTGCGTCTCTTTTTGAACCATCTTAAATGGAGCAGAAGGGGAGGGTGGGTTTCAGTTCTAGTGCAGTCGCTTGGCGGTGACCGTTAGTATTGCTCATTGAGAGGTGAAAGTGGTCATACAGTACGCCACGTAGAAATGTCAAAAAAATCTACTCATTTTGCCATTGATGAATCTTGCCCCAAGTCTTGAGCATGAATCTCTGTCTTCTGGATGTCAGTCGAGCAAAGTCCCTTGGACCTGACGTGAAATGATTCGGAAAAAAAAACAAAAACAAAAATCCTAGAAATACACATCTCTGGTACGTCTAATGTGTTAGAAAACTAATCTGTTGGTTGACTAAAAAAAAAAAGTTAATTGCTAACAAGTGCATTTAATTGTGTACATCCCTTTTTATCCTCATTGATATTCAAGGTAAAGAAAAATACATCTGGGACCATTGCCCTCACCCGCTCACCTCATGCGTTATGGTCACATAGGAGGACTGAACATCGGCATTCCTAGAAAATATGTTTTTATCAGTAACCACTGATAAAAAGGATGCAAGGAACACTGATTAAGTGTGGGCCATGCTCCAGAGTCCCCACACTTATAACCTACACAAAGCATATGTCCCTTTTGTATTTAGTCATGAGATGTCTTTGGTAACTCGAGACCAGAGGAGGCAGATTTGTTGTTTACTGGGTAACCCTGGTTTCTAACACCACTTACACATCTTTGGCACAATTGTAGTCGCTCCATTTTATAGAAACTATGGTGAAAAATGTTGCCAGTTTATAAAAGGCCCCTGAACCAGTACTGGACAAGGCTACGTGCCTTGGCTCGGCTGTGCAGTCCTTCATAACCCCTCTCAGCTAACGTCTTCCCTGTTTGTGGGTCCTCAGAGATACAGCCATGACGTTCCTGTTTGCCTACTGCTTGCTATTGCTGGTCAAGTTACTGGGAAAGCCCAGAATTTCCAAAATTCTTACTGGTTTTATATATTTTTTTCATGTATTCCTTCAAAGATGTGCATGATTTTTATGAGATATATCGGAACATTTGCTGATTTTTTATGGATTGAATCAAATCATGAGCAGAAATGAAAAGTTTTAATGGAAATGTCACAATTGTTTCAGCAAGAAAAATGTGGCCAACGCCAAAATTCCATGCTGAAAAGCCATTTGTCTTCAAACAAAAAAATCTTTCCTTAGAGCCATTCTGGGCAGCTCCTCCGATCAGGTTCTTCCCACCTGACTTCCCCTGTAGCTCTCCAATTTTTTTCCATTCCCTGTCCAAACTAATGAAACAGCTGCATTTTTATCAACTGCTCTCTCCGCCCGAGAGGCAGCTGCGTTTCACTGGAGGGAGAAGCAATTTTGCTATACGGTGCCGCTCACGGAGCCTTGCTATAGCGTGTGGTGTGGGGGCACCACCTAAACGCAAGCTCAGGACAGCAGCACAAGCTGTATTTCGACGAGCCTCTGTATTGCGCTAACTTGCCGGACGACATCTAAGTGCAGATATTGCTTTCAAGCCAAGTTTTTCTCTCTTGAAGTTTTCCACTCTGTTTAATAAAGGAGCAGCGCCGGGTTTCTCATTTCTCTTTTGCTGGTGGTGGCTACAGGGCTCTGCAGGCAGAGCCATCGAGAGAGCAAAATGTTCTGAGCAGCAGCTCCAAAGAGTGAGTTTTCTGCTAAAATCTGGGTCCACGTTAATGCATAAAGATCAGCTCTAGTTCCAAAATAGCTACACAGGGCTTTGTGAAAGGTGGCAAGCTCCGGCTGTGAAGTCAGCCGCCCAGCATGGACCGAGTTAGAGAGGGGTACATGGAGCATTTGATCATTTGGCCTTTTTCTTATGCATTCATAAAGATAAAACACCCTCAGACCGCTCTAAGCCTATCCCAGGGCAAACTAAGCCGGGCAGCCAGGGCAGGATTTGTTTTGGTTTGCAGAAACCTTTGCAAACAAGAGAATTAAAACCTCGTCCGCATCCCAAGTGTGCGGCCCGGGCTTCATCCGTCCAATGCTGCTAAACCTGCAACTTGCAGCTTGAAGGAGGGGGTTTCTGTGCAGAGGTGACTTCTTCAAAGCAGAGCAGGACACTTCTCAAGGAGCACCTCTTTGATATGATTTCCTAAATAAATTTTTTGAGGTTGTTTTTAGGCAGGATGGTGTTCAAATTTAGAGGTCAGATTCTGAGTTTCAGCGAACCGCCTGGGTTTGGTTCTCTGTGGGGGGATTTGCTCAGTGGAGGATGTTGTCCTGCGTGAGGATGAGGATGAAGGATGTCCTGAGGGGCAGAGAAATAGCTCAAGAGACCTCAGGGCTCAACTCCCTGCTCTGTCATAGCCTCCCCAATGGCCTCAGCTCCCCCATGGAGATCCAGATCGCGGCTCTCCCTTGGTGTATTGCAAAACACCTCCCTGAAAGGCTTTGTTAGAGGAGCCACAACTGAATTTTTGGCCTGTCTGCTCTTCCCAGCAAAATGAAACTAGTGAGGGTTGCAGAGCAGAGTCCATCTAAAAGTCTGCCAAAGAGCCAGCTCCAAAAATGGTGGGAGTTCAGGGAAGTGGGTTTTGTGGAATTTGTGCAATGACCGAGTCGCCTCCATCCTCCCCGAGAGAAGAGACTGGTGTGGGTCTAGGTGAAGGCAGCAATCACAGCCCAAACCACCTGCCCCCAGCTCACGGTGATGAGCACGGGACCGTTTCGTGCCCTCCTTTCTAATGAGAACGACAACCACCACCTTCCTTTCCCGAACACAAGCCATTCTCCCAAAAATCAGTTTACAAACCTCCTCCTTTCACTCATGCGGGTTTATAAGGCACTGAGCGTGGAAGTTTTGCAGCTCCCCCAAGCATCTCCTGATTTCTGCGGGAGAGGACAAGGGCGCAGCGGGGTGGGTGGGAGGGAGGGAGGGAGGGAAGGAGGACTGCCAGCCGCAGTTCGAATCTCATTTCCAGCCTCTTGCTGGCAGTATCCCGTGACTTCCACATCACGGCAATCTTGACATAACCTTGGAGGAGAGTCAAGTAAGAAATCCCAAGGCAGCCCGTAAACACCAGGGGAGAAGGAAGGGGTGGAGGGGAGGACGGGGGACGCAGCCTTGCAGGTCCGAGCTCTGCCTCTGCGCGTTGGAGATGTTTGTTGGAGAAATGAAACGGTGCTGGGAAGGGGGGGAAGCGGCAGTTGTAACTTCTTTAAAAGTTATTTCGCGTATGATTCAGGGTAGTCGGTTGTCATCTATTGTAGCCTAAAGCATGAAATGAATTTTGGCATGTAGGCCTGTGACTAGAGGATGGGCTATTTCTTCTTGTTAGAAACATATCCTTATGTCTGCAGTAACATTTTTTTTCTCCGAACGACCCTGTGCTGGCAGTAAATCTCAGCAGCAGTGCAAGTCGGGGAAGAGCAGTAGCGAGTCCATTTTTTTTGCTGCATTTTGGAATTAAGATCAAATTTCAGTTGTGCTTATTTTGGATCGTTACTGTGCAATAGAGCAGGGGGGAGGCAGGATTTCCAGGGAAGTCCTGCAGGACCAGAACAAAGCAGCATCCAAACGCCTGCCAAAGTCTGAATCGTGCTATTTAATTCCAGGTAACTTCATTTCCTTCGCCAGGCCAACTCCTGAGCTAACTTCTAAATAACACCTGAGATGTTTAAGAATATAAATTGTAAGTCCTGGATCTTGCAACTGATAGCAAACAGGAAAGCTGCCATCCCCGACTCTGGAAACCCAAAGGGTATCCCCAGATGTCAGCTGGACCCCACAGTGCTGCATTTGCCAGCAGCCGCAGGGTATCCCAAATTAATAGTGTACCACGAGCAGAGGAGCTACGTGAACACGTTGCATTGTCACATTGGGCTCGTTTTGCAGAAACATCTTTCTTTCAGACTCGTCCGAAGTCTCAAGACTTCGTGATTTTAAGTACGATGATTTTTCTGTCAAAAATAAACTTTGCTCTCGAAATAATTAGCACATCATCAGTTGGAAATAAGCCTCGTCTTGAGTGAAAGAATGGAGTTATGTAGGTTATTTTTAAATAGCACAACAATATATTCTAGAGAAAAAAAAATTGCTTAAATTATTTATTTACACTATTCTCCTGAACAGCATCTTCAAAAGCATGTTTTTAGAAAATGGCATTATTAATTGAGGGGGTTTTTTTGAAGAGTATTTTTTGAAGTTTTTGGAGAGCTGCTTAAATACTGAAAATGACCTCAAAACATATCACAGAATTATTTGTCGCTTTACTGGGTTTAGATCATGTGTAGAGTTTGGACCAGCGTTAAGCGCCTTCCCGGGGTGGGCGAGCATCTCCTCACGAGAGCGGATCCAGGGCAGTCAGACTTCAATAATGTGGGGAATCAACCATCTGGCCCCAAACAAATCGACTTACAGCCTGATCCCCCAGCCCTCCGTGGGTGGTGTTTTACTCCTGCGAGTCGCCCAAATGCATCTACTCGTGCGCGTAGGAAGATGCCCCGCGCGTAAGGAGGTCACACTGGAAAACATTGCACTTGGGGATGGAAACGGGGTGAGGGACAGCGTTAAACCAGACGGTGCTTCACGCCGTGGCTTATCCCCATCAGGAGGGTGTGGAGGCTTCAGCACGAGGTTTGCTGGCGAAAACAATCATTTCAAAACTCAAAGCTTGTCCCCGTGGTTTATAAACCGAAACTCCCCCGTGTATCCCCGGGACGGACGCGGGGCTTTGGGGGGCACCTCCATCTGCGCCAGCCCGCTTCGCAGCGAAGGACGAGCAAGACGGGGTAAGATCAGGCCCGAGCTCTGCGCCGAAGCCTGACCCTTTGTTTCGGCGGTGTCTCTGTTGGTGACAGATGGTGATGCTGTCCTGGTGAATTTGTTACCTTCTCGATGACATGCAATATGTCTGCATCCTGACAGTGAGAGGAGAGACTCCAGCTGTCCCTCCAGTAATTGACAGCAAGGAGCTGTTTTCACTTTTGACAGAGCTAAGAAGCATTAGCATCATATTGGCTACTAGGAGGGGTTTTATTATTATGTTTATCATCTGAGAAAAGTCATTGTGATGTGGGACTGGGTGGGTTTTTTTTTTTTACAACTTTGCTCCTGCAGCCGCCCGGTCCTCCCATTGCAAACTGTCGCATGCTCCAGCGGAAAAGAAAGGGAAGGAAATGTGGGCTCCAGCCACCTCGTCCCCCAACAAGCCCCGCTCCTCTCGCGCTGATGGAAATGACAAAATCCCACCTCCTTTCTTCACAGGCAGTGGGGGAGGCAGGAAGGAAGGATTATTTTAGGATAATGAAAGTGCAGAAACTAGGTTGCGGAGGTTAGTCGGGAAGAGGTCCTGTACTGTTCCTTGCACGCCTGATGCTTGCTGACGTTGCTACTCGGTGTCAGAGTTTGGGTCGGATCCTCTGCTCTTTGGAAAAGAGAAAGAAAATAATCTTGCTTTTCCGTGGGTTTTAGGCTCTGCTGGCTGGCATTCTGGATGATTTATGTCTGGTTTGCTTCCCTTTCGCTCTTCCTATCTCGCAGACGTACCCCTCGCTAGCAATAAAGGGCACCTCTCATACCTTCGTGGACTCTGCAGCAGTCGTCACTCTATAATAAGTCCTTAATAAGATTGGGGGAGTAAAATCAACTCTGAGCACATAAGTCACAAAGACATCCATACAATAAAGATTCCTCCCTAAATTAGATTCGAGCTGACCTAAAACAAAGGTTGGGTCTCATTGCAGATCTAGCAATAGCAAGCTGCCGAGACATGCAGTCACTTCAGAAAGAGCCGAATATTTCCCGTTGGTCCTACCGGTTGTAGTTCCCTGAGTGAAACCCACACACTGTTACACTGCTGAAATTATGTCGGAGGAAATATGCCATTACCATGAAATTTATTCAGGGTATTCACACGATCATATCTATTGTCCTCTCGGTGTCTTCCAGATGAGAGATAAGGGTCACCCATGCTTTTGGGCCATTCTTATGTCTTCTGTGTTCATCTGGCACCTATAGCCATGGGACGCTGGTCCTGTACTGGAGGGTGCTGGCATGAAAGACTGGCGTTTCATGCTGGGTTAATGAAAATCTAAGCATGAGAAAGCAATACAGCCCAGCAAAGTGATCTCAAAAGGACGGTTTCACCTGGCACGGTAACCAGCCCGTTGCTGCTTCTGTATTTTCTGGTCCGCGGCGCGGGGTGCTAGCACGGGCAATGCACTCACGCCGGCACCTGTAACAAGGGAGGCAGGAGTAATGAATGCTGCGTGCTGCACGAGCAAATTTACCTCTGCAGGAGGAACCCGAACTTCAGCTATTTCTGGCCACAGAGCATTTGTTCAGCTCTCATTTCAAACTGTTTCAAGACTGAACATGATATTTGAATGTTATAATCCCGCTATTTTCACTGCATATGTGACTTTGGAAATTCCAAGGGAATTTTTAAAATCTCCAAAGTGACTTCGGTGGATTTCTGAAGACAAAATACTACCAACAAATAAAATACGTGGGTTCTGCCAGGACTTACAAGAAGTCCTTCAAAGTTTATTGAATTGTAATTCTGAATCTTTCTTTAAAGAAACGTCTTCAACTCTCGTGTCGACAACGAGGTTCTCTGTGAAAACAAATCCACAAAGTAAAAAATGCAAAAAGTATTTGTCAGCTCTGATTTATTATTAATCCAGGCATTTTAACAATGCTTGCTACAATACTTTGCCGGTTCCTTCAAACGAGGATTGATTTTTAAGTCTCATTGAATACCTTTGTTGAAAGGTCCTCTTCCCATATATGCAAGGATAGCACTCTGCTGCCAGGCTGTTTGTGCTGACTAAATTCTGAACTTATCGATCTGAACGCATGGCACTGACCTTAGAAATTAGCCGGCTTGGGAGCAACATCAAACTCCTAAACTTGTATTGGTGTTGACACGAGTGCGTGACAAAAACCCAAGCCGATTTAGTGCTGCACAGAAAGCCCGATTGCTGGTCCTGATTTGGGCCAAAAGCTTGACTCACACCTTGGACCAGTGTTTGGAGGAGGGTAAATTTTACTTTCCAGCCTTTTCATTCAGTAATTCCTGAGATCCAAAGCTTGATGCCAAAGAAATGCAGGTATCCATATCTGTGCACACATGGGTGAATGACTGCTGCTGTGCATTTGGGTTTAGGGGCCAGGACCAGGATCCAGCCAGGGATGCAGAGCCCCTGGAAAGCCCGCTGCCTTGTTTAGGAGTGAAGTAGATGGTTTAGGAGTGAAGTAGATGGTTTAGGAGTGAAGTAGATGGATGCCATGGAAGCCCCACGCTGTCACGTGCCTTTATAAGCTGGTATTAAATGATTCCTATTCCTTTCAATGCCCTGATGTGTACTGCACCTTCCTGGTTCCAGTTGTGAAAGAGTGAGGGAGAGGGCACGGGACCAAGAGCAAGGGGGGATCCGCTGCGTAGCCAGTATTTGTCAGAAATGGGAGTAATTGCTGCTCTTTGGTGTGATTTATTGAGGTAACAAAGGTTAATAACAATGCCACTCAGTCAGTTTATTCTATTCATTTTCATGTCATTACAAGGTATCAGGCACAGTGCATGTTGCAGCTGGGGTAAGGACGGCGTCCCTCCTGGAGAGATGCTCCTTTCTTCCTCCTGCCCACCAAAGCCCCTGCCGGGGGTGGGCTGGGGGCTTGGAGCTGAACCGGAGCGTGTCCGCACAGGGTGGTCATCACAGGCGTCGAAGGACCGTCTCACTCTTTGCGTCTCAGAGGCCTGAAATTTTAAACAAATTATGGAAGGAGCTAGCATGAGTAGAAGTTAATGCGAGGCCAACGTATCAGAGCGATGCTTTGCTGGAAGCACGTAGGAGTGAGGGCAAGGGTGGGCAGCGAGGGGGTGGAAAGCAGCCTGCGACAGCAGATATCCCCACGGGATGCCCGAGGGATGGACGGGGCTTCTGTGGGAAGAGGTGGATAATGCAAAGGAGCCGTCTGTCATGCAAATGTGGTAGTGAGAGGAGTATTCCTGGGTGAGCTCCCCGGGTCGGCTCCGAGGGAGCGGGAAAGGCTTTATAGTGGGATGCTGCTGCTCCGGCCCCTGGGGCTCTGCTGGGGAAGCCTCTTGCAAGGGGAGAAGAAGGAGGGGCAGGAAGGTGAGCAGGGCCGGTTGGGATGACTTTGCTGTTTTGTTTAGGATTTGGCAAAAGCCAAAAACCACAGCTGAGAAGTCTGGGAGTGAAAAAGGCTGGCACTTCAAACTAAAGAGATTCTTTGCCCGTTGATGAGGCTGCCACGACCCAAACCCTCACCCCGGCTGCCCCCACCTACATGAATCTGTATTTATGGTGTAGGGATGTAAAACACACTCCAAGCTGAGCCTTCATTTATCAGCGGCTTTCACTGAAACCTTCTTGTTCCTACCACGATCTTTTATTGCAAAGAGCTATTTTAGGTGATCACAGTATCTTCTCTGGGCTTGCAGAAAGATGTCATCAAGGCTTGGAAACTTAAAGGCGGCACGATTCCCTGCTTTTCAGGAGCTGGGGGTTGCTGCTGAGTTGTGTGCAAAGTGCTGCGGGAGATGCAAAGGGCCTGAGTTTCCAGAGTTGCTCAACAACCACAGCTCCCAGCAAACTCAAGCATTTCCACAAATCAAGCCAGTGCTGTAAGAAATCCATCAGACCTTTTTTCCCCCAGCACTGAGTACCAGTGCCCACACGTGGTTCAGCTGCACACACAACCGTACAGATCCCAGATCCATCCTTCAGTCAACCTGCACTCCAACGTTTGCAGTCTTTAAATCTCCACATCTCAACCCCAGGCGAACGGGTGCCTGGGCTGCTTTTTGTGTGAGAGAGGGTTAAAGAAAACCCAACATCTTGCTACAGATCATCCCTCCCTTCCACCCACTTCGACGCTGGCAATCTCACTCTGTTCTTTCATCCAAGTGGGCATCAGCACCAGCCCCATATTCATAAGTGTCAAGAGGTGTTGATGCACACTGCATACGGCAGTCGGCTGCTTTTGCCCACCCCGGAGACTAAATGCCTCGCACCTCCACTCGGCTGCTGGGACTTGGCTGGCTTTCAGATTTTAATTTTTAGAAGGACTTTGAAATTTTTCCAGCTCTCTCTCTGCTGTTTTTCACCACTTGCTCAGTGAGTACCTGGGCTGCTTTGTTCTCAGAAATGCATTGATAAATCAGCAGTCGCAAGCTATGGCAAACGCTGCTTTTCTACATTGTTTTGACCAATCTCAGCTCCTGTTGTAAGGCATGAGATGGACAGCAAAGGACAGCAATGCCTGAAAGTGCTGCAGAAGCGTCCATCTAATTGCTCCTGCTACAGTTTAGGGGAGAGGACATGGAGAGAGTTAGCCAGAAAATAGCAAAGAGAAAGACAAGCCTTCACCCACCATGGTCAAAGTCCTAGTGTCGATGGTGGAACATCCAGCTCACACGTCAGCTCAGCCCCCAGCTGCTCGAGAGAGGTGGCCTCGCTCAGAAATCTGCCTGCTGCAGGTTTCTAAAAGGGTCCTATGGCAGGTTTTGGTATTGAAAGAGTTTTTGGTGTGGGTGAAAGTTTCTTCAGACATTTTTGGAATGCTTTGAAAGTCCTTGAGTATTTTCTTGATATTTTCCAACCCTTTGGGGACAGGCCATCGGGGTGCATGTTTGTTGATATCTCATAGACACGACAGCAACCCATGGAGGAATATTGGAGCTAGTTAGTGCTGCCTGGCTCGGGACTGAGAGCAGAGTGGCAAGAGCTGCATGCAGACCCGAAGCTCAGCCAGGAGCAGTTTGGCATATAGCCCAGTAGAGAGATCTGTGTTTTTACAGGTATTAAGCTAGCTCATTTAAATCTTGGTCTGTAAGTCTTTGCTTCTTTGGGGTACTGGCAGTACTTCATGACTAGACCCAAAGTTTTCTGGAGAATCAAGTTTTTAGCTCTTCCGATTAAAAAAAGAAGTGTCTCAGTAGTTTCCAAATATATTGGGTTGTGAAAGGCTGGGAGACAGTCCAGGGTGTGCAGCACTAAGCCGTGAGGCTCTAGCACCTGAGATCTCCAGGCACGAAAGCAGAAATCTGCTCACAAACCTCTTCCTCACCCAGCAGCCCAAAGCAGGTCCCCGAACTCACGCTGTTGCAGGGTCCCCACCTGCGCTGATACCACCAGGCCTATAGAGACTTTCTGTGATGCCGCTACGCTATAATGCCAGGCTTCTGGAGGAGAGTTGTTCATTGCACAAACCCGTCCCTCGCCTCAGGTGCTACGCGGCACCTCCAGTCACTGCTTTCGGTCGAGAAGCCCAAGGGCTGAACGGGCATAAAGAAGCACAAGCTGAGGGTGGTTTTGGTTCTTTCCAACGTTGCTTTTGAATTTTTGTGTATCCATTTCCCCCCTGCACTGCTGTGAAACTCTTTCCTTCACATACCCCCCCAGTTCTCCAGAGAAAGGAGAAATCCTTTTTTTTTAACCTCATGGCAACTCTCAGCCTCTAAAACATACCCATGGACATATGCTTGCCTTTCCTTTAGTAGGGAAGTAAATCATTTCTCTCTCCCCTTCCAGGTCCCGTAGCTCTTGCATTTCAACAAGACCTTGGGCTGGAGCAGGATGAGTGCCGCTGACCCAAGCTCGGCTCACGAATCGCTGGGTTCCTCCCAGCCCTCCCCCATCTTGTAACATCAAGGTCTTTCTTCTTTGTAGCAAGGTTAGGCTCTATATGTCTTAACCATATGCCCCAAGTGAGGAATTCATTAGCATTCATTATGCATTCATAAGAAACAAATGGGCAGAGGAGTGGGAGGTATTGCAATTCGTCTCAGCTGCTCCTTCACACCCGGCCTGGCGGGAGGGGTACCCGCCGAGCGCGGGCGCTGGGCCCCCGCCAGCCCCACCTGCCCCCGCCGTGCCGGCCCTCGCTCTGCTGCACGCGCGCGTGCACGACCGCCCGCCCGCCCTTGCGTGCCCACCTTTGCACGCCCGCCCTTGCACGCGCTTCTCACACCGGCGGGTGATTTACAAGTTCTCAGCTGACAAGCCCCGTCCGCCTGCGTGAGTTCCCCATCGGTTCATTTAACTCTACAACATAAGCTGATTACAGAGGAAAATGGCTGAAGCATAAATCTGGCTTCTTTCTTTTTTCATCTCTTTTTTTTTCCTCCCCTCCCTTGGTGGTAACACCTCACTTCCCTCCTCTGCTTCACTTCCCATTTGTTCCCCGCGCAGGGAAGCCAAGGCAGACGGCTACGGGCACTGCTGTCCCCCAGGTCCCGAGACATCCCCGCACGGAGCGAAGAAAAGAAAATCTTGATGGTTTTAAACAGTAGCGAGCGGTTTTCATTATTTTAGAGACACAGGGAGCGAGTCAGCTCAATCCTTAGCTGTAATTAGTATCCGGGTGAGAGTTTGGGTCAAAATAAAGTCAAACAAATGCATTGTCACAGAGTAACGTCCTAGGGCATGGTGCATGGTGCAGGAGAGCCCTTGGCCCAGCTCTTGGCTCTCACCGGTGCAAAGAAGCCCTTGCTTCAAAGGCACCAACAGCAACAGCAGTTGTGGGTTATTTTTTATTTTATGCCTTCTTTTCGCTTGGGAATGACAAAAAGGTTTCAGCTACCTGCGAGAGCGCGTCTTGAACACACAGGTAACAGGCAGGAGAATGGTGAACTGAGCTCTGGGTCATGTCTAAGGGGCTCCAGGATCAGGTCCAGCATCCTGCTGGCAGGTCTGCCTTAAATGTGATGGGAAACACCCACCCAACCCGGGAGAAACCGACTGGAGAGAGAGATGGTTTCCAAAAAACTCCTAAAGAGAAACAAAACGCACTCTGTCTCTGTCCAGGATTTGGGCTCCAGCTCGCTTGGGAGGAGGTTTTTGAACCTGCCTGGGTTTCAGCTTGTCGTTTCAGAGTAACGTGGGCCCTTTGACAAAGCCCAGCCCCTGGAGAGGGAAAACGCTGCTAACGCTGTCACCTGCTACTCTGAGATTTTTTCACTAAATCTACTGAGCAAGTGTAGAAATCCAACCCAGCGAAAAATTTCTAAGTTGCATCTGATGTGTTCAGAGATAAATTCCTGGTGTCTTTGGCACCCGAGCATCATCTGGGACCCCTCTGTGGTGAAAGACAGCGCTTGGCTAGAGCTGTTTCCGCTCACTGCTGTGCCGCTGTGAAGCCCGACTTGCCTCCTGGTGGAAGGTCTCATTACAGCAAGGATGGTTTCCAGCTCCAGGAGCTATCAGAAAAAGCAGGACATGAGCTGCAAACACCTTCAGACGAGCCTGACAGAGAGGTGGGTGACAGGCATGGTGCTAAACCAGCGCCAAGAAGTCACCCTGTGGCCCAGCTCCACGCGCGCCACCGCGGCACTACGTGCTGCAGGAACGAGACATCCACGTCGCGTACACCGGCACGGGGGTCTCCTAACCCGGCAGACACCAAAAGCAAAGCAAACAAAATGAAAGAACCCACAGCCCTGGGAACCAGTGCATGTCTGCTACGCTAACGATGCTGCGGTTCTCCCCACAAGCTCTCCTTTGGATATTAGAATATTATAGAATATCTCTTACAACAGCGAAAAATAGTATTTATGGGCCTTTATCCTGCTGAACGAGGGCAGTAGCCAAGCACACGGGTTCTGAGGAAGACTATGCTAATGCAGCTCAGCGCCCAGCTGAACTAACTTTTTAAACTAAAGGAGGGCAGATTTAGGCTAGATATAAGGAAAAAATTTTTTACAATGAGGGTGGTGAAGCACTGGCACAGGTTGCCCAGGGAGGTAGTGGAGGCCCCATCCCTGGAAACATTCCAGGTCAGGTTGGACGGGGCTCTGAGCAACCTGATCTGGTCCCTGCTCACTGCAGAGATGTTGGACTGGATGGCCTCTAAAGGTCCCTTCCAACCCAAAGCATTCTACGGTTCTATGAACTTACAGGTGCCTCACACAAAGGTTCACACGATGTTCAACCAGGTGAGAGGACTTGGAAGTGCATTTTATTCTGTAATCAGAGCAGAGGTTTTCCTTCCTGAATCACAGTGACACAGGCATAGCCGCGCACCCACCCTCCTGTCCTTGTTGGTGATTCCCGTCCGTTTGCCGAATCACTCTTCTCCTAACCAGCACCTTTAAAGCGCCTTGGACATCGCTGCCACGTACACCGCTGTCCTTCAAAGGTGGTGGATAGCTGTAAGCCAGAACACGTTAGAGATGCGTCCGTGGTGTGTCTATTCCATGAGAGCACGGGCATTTTTAAAGCGAGGAGCTGCCAATGAGCAGGGATCCTCGGAGGGTTCCAGAAGTGCAGGTAATGAGTGGAAATTTCAAGCTATTGAAAATCCCAGCAGGTCTCTGTGCGTCTCCCAGCTCCCACCCCCAGGCTCTGCACGCTCCCGCCCGTCCGTGGTTCGGCTGAGCCTGCGCAGGCATCCGGAGCCACGTTTGGCTGCTCCCTGCAAGGATCACTTACGCCGTGCGTACAACCTCCAGTGCAGCATCTCTGCCATAGCTGAAAACTCGTCTTCCTTTTTTTCCCCAGCTCTGCTGTCAGAGCATCATCTCTGCAGACTATAACCTAGCAATAGCTGTACCTCAGCCGCTCTCTTCTTGCAGGCAAGTCTTCTCTTGTTTGCCTTTTTTTTTTTTTTTTTTTTGCATGAAGCAAACTTCATCTTTGACCTGGAGGGAACTTTAAAGGGTTGGTAACTGCTCATATCTATAAACTTCTAACCCGTACGCGGCTCTGGCTGTCTACCTGACTCTCCATCCCTGAAAGGGCAGCAAGGCAGGGAACAAGCATTTGCTTTGCAGCGAGCAGAGCTACTCTCCAAACAAACACCGAATCAGAGCTGTGTGGCCCCCTCATTAGCAGTCTAACATCAAGGACTTTCACGCAGCAAAATTAACTATTTTTTGTAGGATGTTTAACAAAAGAAGAGATACTAATGAGGTTAGTTAAGGGGTGGCCCTCTTTCATTAGCTCTGCTGGGCTAAGTCTGCCAGTGAGGAACTATCAAGAAGATTGCTTTTTTTAATTACTCTGTTAATTGATATAAAACAAAAAGGACGCAGATTAGTTGCATGCAATTAGCAAATTAATTCTTGGCAATTACAGACTTAATAATGGAGTACTTTTGCTGCTGTGTGTTGGATTCCGTGGCCTATATTCACTGCCTGTATGAGCTGAATAATTTATTTTTTTATTTATTTTCAAAAAGGAACAAGAGTTAAATATAGACGTGCACACGTTTCTTTGGAATTCTCTCAATAGCACGGTGAGGAAGATAAAGTGCGCTTTTCACCTTCGACACAGCGGTAGCATCCGTATCGCCTTGTTAGCACCAAAGCCTAAGGTGATGGGTAACACAGCGCTGCCAGATGGATGCCTCCCTGCCCAATTCTGACTCCCGTGCTTACGACTTCAGTGAGGCAAGAAGTTAGGCACAAGTTTCGGTTTCTTTCTGAACAGGGCCGACGGGCAGGAATATTGGAAATCAGGTCCTTAGAGTCTAACCTCAATCTAGGACTCTTCCCAGGCTGCAGCGCTCTGGCGGAGCAAGTAGGCTGAAAAATATCCCAATTCCCCTTGAAAAGTCACAGTTTTGGGGTGGTTGCTGTTGAATGATTACAGCAGAATAATGACGGTGGCAAATTCCCTGTGTAGTACGCAATCACCTGGCAGTTGGATGCTCTTCTCTCTCCTGGACACCGCAGGAGGAGGAGGAGGGCTGGCGGATAGCGGGAGGTCTGGTAGTGCCTGTTCATTACCCTTGGGTGGGCAGGGTGTTGGGGTGGAGGGCCAATGGTATATCCCCACGCAAGGAGTGAATCAGCACTCAGACTGAAATACCTCGCTACGTTTGACTCCAGAGTGGGTGAGTTTTGTGTTATTTAGCGTTCAGGCTGAAGGTTGCTAGAATGATCGCTCTGCAAAACTGCCTGTCGGGTTACGGTGTTTTGGAAAAGGAGGAGAAAGCAAAGCAGGTGGGAACACCTCCTCTGAAATGTGCCCCGTTGCAGAGGAGCTGGGCCTTTCCATGAACCACAATGGCAGCAAGCCAGTTATCCGTGCCCACGAGACTCTCCTTGGGCCTCAGCTTTCCTCTCTCTCCTCTGTTTTTTCTCCGCCTGCGGCTTTTCTTTGCAGGTGAACCTGCAGAGAAGTCAACGGTCGTGTCCATCGCTTTGCTTCTATTGCTTTCCATTTTTCTTATTTTACTCGAGACTGAGCCCACGTATCTCTGCAGGCTGATAACAGGCAAGCAGGGATCGGGGGGAGAAAGGGTCTTGGCAGTGAGACATGAGCACACAGAAGCAGAGATGGACACGTACATGTGGAAATGCTTAATCCATGGAAGTTTAGAGGAGAAGAAGGATTTTCTTTCAGACTTTAGTCTGCTGGGGACCATCGTTCTGGTCTGTGTTTGGAGAGCACAGCACCTAGCACAGCAAAGGGCCATGGTGGGGGCTCCTGCTTCTTTTTCCGGTCAAATTAGGAGTAGCGTTAATAATTCCTTATTTGGATCGTAAAACGTCAGCGAGGCCGTCTGTGCAGCGCAGGTTATAGAGGGGTAGCTAACAAAGGAGTTCACATCCAGCGTGATTGATTTACAAACTGAAATAGTGGCGGTGTGTTCCATGTTTCCCACTGACTCGGATCTTTTCTGGGTGTATAATACAATCCAACTCCTCTGGTCAGCTGTCAAGGACTCAAAACTGTCCTTTCTGGCAGTCGAGAGACCGTATTCTGCTGGGTAATTGCTTTGACTCCTTATATTAAAATAGTGCAAATAGTCACTGAAGAGGATATTAGTGCATCTGTTTCCTCCTGTACGAGCCCTCGTCTTGTACAGGAGGGGAGGAATGAAATCCTCTGCGCAGAAAGGGCGTGCGGGTACGTGTGCGATGAGAAGCCGTGGGGAATCTCCCGTGGGAACAAACAGCCTTGCAAGGTTGCGCTGCAAGAGCACGAGGCTTTCTGCAGCCATGCGTCTCCCTTCAGCTATTTCAGAGCTTCCCAAGCTGAAATCTGCCTTTCAATCCTTATTTGGAGAATACCTGTTTCATTCCATTGTTACTTTTAAACTCATGTTAACAGTGGTTTTTTTCTTTAACCCATTCCTTTTGCTGTTAGCTGCTGTCAGGAGCTTTTAGCCAAGAATAAGTCATTTTCATGCATATAAACAAGGCTTTTTCCATCTCATTTCTTCTAAAAACCTTTTTAAACTTAAAAATATCAGACACACTTTAGGTGACTCTCAGGCAAGCGAGAAGGTCTTCTGATGTGTTCGGTGTTTTGCTTCACATGAATTCTCAGTATTGCTAGGGAGGAAGAAACCTGCAAAGGGAATAGATTAGACTCGCTCTTAGAGGACTCCTAAACAAGAAAATAACCCAGCAGCCAGTAATTAGATAGTTTTCTTACAACTTTCCAAGCCCAGAGTTTTTTTCCAAAGCCTCCCTTCCAAGTGCCGGTTTCTCAAAGGGTTGTTCAGCAATGAATTGCCGATTAGTGCAAACTCAAAGCCCTGGCACCGCGAGCATTAACGTACAAGATGGACGTGGCTGATGTAACCGAGCCGGTGAGCACCGTGACTTCTCCGGAAGCATTGGGCTTCTCCGCGTTTCTAAACAGTTGTAAAAATCAGAAAGCGAAAGCCTGAAAAGCCAGCTGTAAAATGAAGTCAGGGACTCCATACCCAAGTGCTAAATGTTTGCATTACGGCAAATCTGGCGTCTTCTCCGCGTTAATTGTAGCAGCTGTGGAGCTGGGCAGTGGGAACGGACTGAAGCATCTGCAGAGAGCCAGTGGCTGGGAAGTGTCGGCACAAGCACGCGATTGCAGCCTGGGGGTCGGATCCTGCCCCATTTCCCACTCCAGCCAGTCTCTCTGACCTGGAGCAGGTTGTGTTCCTCATCGTTTTGTTTTCCCCTGACGTAGGACCCCAAAGCAGAGGCTTTTAAAGTGCCCATACGAACCCTCCACTGCAAATGCAGCTCCTGTTCGAGGGGCAGGGAGAGCACAGGCAGGACCGAGCTGTGACCTGGCCCCAAAATGTTCTCGTGGAAATTGCCATGGAGCGGGCAGGGGGCTTTGCACCGAAATGAAGGCCATGGGGCTGCCCATGCCCAGGCATCGTGGTGGGCAGAGCCACCAGTACCACCCAGCGCGTTCGTCCTCCCTCCCCAGTCCTAACGGGTGGGGAGAGCCAGCTGAAATGTCTTTTTTCCCCTCCATGAGGAAATTTGGACTTTGGCGGCTGCTTGGTAGAGGTCTTTGAGGAAGCAGCCGCGTGGGAAGGCAGCTTGCTGCATTGTGCTTTAATTTTGTGGTGTTTTCTCTTTCTTCCTCTCACTCGTCTTCAGTAGATGGCAAAGCCCAGCTATTGTTTAGGATACATTCCTTCCCATTTATCCAAGCTTTTCAAGGGGAATTATTCCATGTAACTGTCCTCTTTTCGCTCACTATTCCTTCCCTGCAAAAACATGTGCCTTGCTTTAAATTCTCTTTTTTTTTTTTTTAAATGAGACATCTTGTTTATTTTTTCCCCTCTTTTCTCCCCCTCTTACTGCGGCTGCTTCTCCTGCTGGTGCTGCATTGCTGGTTGCCAGAGAAATGTTTTTCTTTCACTTTTATTGTAATTTATTGATTTTTCCCCCCCTTATGGACTCAGAACCTTTTGCTTCTACCAAATAAGGCACTAGGCAGTAACAACATACTATATCCAACTTAGAGTTAAATTAAAATAATGAGGGCATGCTCATGTCAAACACAGCCAGTTAGAACATGAGAAGACCCGAACCACAAAACAGAAGCCAGCAGCTTTATCTGTCTGACCTCTCCCTCTCTTCCCACACATCAAGGACATTTTTTCTCACACTTCTGAGGGGTTTCTGCCTTCCCCTTGGCTCCGTAGCCAGCAGTCCCGCCTGTTCCCCTCGCCGTGTGTAAATGGGTGGTGGTTTGTTGGATTCAATCACTGCTTCCTCTCCAGAGGCTCTGGGAAGGAAAGCCATGAGTTTGCACCATCGCCTCTGTTTCTGATGTAACTCCCTCCCGGCCAGTGCTCACAGTCCTTCAGGGGAACTTTTTTTGATATTTTCAGGGAATCTCTACAGAACTGGAGGAATTTCTTTCCTCTGCAGCCCTTGCTCAGTGTACCATGGACCTTTCCCGGACGTCTTTGGTTTCCACTCCCTTTTGCACAGGGCAAGCCCCGCACATGCAAAGATCTCCATACGATGATCTAGGAGGGTACAGTCTTCCCCATTGCAATTATTTTGGTTGTGATTATCTGAGGTGATGCTCTCCTGCAGATCGCATTGGCTTCAGAGTTGCATGGGCTGAGATCTTACAAAATCCAGACTTTTGGGGACTAACTTCCCCCAAATCTGTCCACGAGTGTCTCTTCTGAGCTGACTCTGAGCTTTCAGAGACCTCTGTTCACAAGAAACGTGGCACGTGGACTGGAAGCTAACTTACTACAATGTACTATATGTTTGGCGTTAATATAAATGAGAAACGCAAAGCTTAGCCAAAGATTTCTATGGATGGTGCCACCTTTCTACCCAGCTGCCAACCTGCAGATCCCTTCTGCTGCTCTTCCCCCTCACCTCCAGTCTCCTGGCACATCAGCTCTGTGTGCAGCGGGGTAAGAATTGCATCTGGCAGTGCCCAATAATGCTTAGAGCAAAACTCTTCCACAAGTATTTTTTGGTTTTTTTAAGCTGAGAAAAGCACTTGTGGAACAGGGTGCTGCTCCGGGGCTGGGTCTCCTCAGCACTGTCATAGTAACAATTATTTATAAGTTGTTTTTTCCAGATTTTTTTTTTTTTTCACTGACTGCAGCAGGACTCAAAAACAAAAACAAAAAACCAAGCCAATGTTCAAAGTATCAGCATTTTTTTTGCAGATTTTTTTTTTCACATACACAGACCTTCAGGGATAGAAAGATGCATTTGCCAGTTCATCAAAATATACATTAGTCTTCATAAGTATAGGTTCAAGAAGCTACGTCGGATCCTCCAAGTTTTTCTTACACCTACGACCATATTTCATCAATAAATTTGCTATCTAGACAGTACACAAAACTAAAATTGGACCAGCAGCTGACAGCCTGGGGACTGAGTTAGGGACTGTCAGAGCTGGCAGTGTTTGCTAATCGAGTAAAAAGAAAGACGCCCTTTTTCTTAACTGGGAGAGTCTGACACATTTTCTGGGGTCAGGCAAAATGGGATCCCCCCCCAGACACTTACCAAAGGGTCTCTTTTTAAGCAGCAAGGCAGGCTTGGATGCAGGTATCCAAAAGCTTGCCTGGTTCAGACCGTGTTATTTGCGTTTTCACAGTCAATAGGCAATCGTACATGACAACAAAATATTGGATCTCGCCTGCAGCGCCGTATAGCCTTTTTCTTTAATGTGCCAGCACTGAGAAAGAAACTTCCACAAGTTGTGCAAATCACTGCTGGTCAAAGGGAAACTTTGCTGTAGCATGAAACGCGAAGTAGCACCTTAGATACAACTAATGGAGCTATCATGGTCCTAAAAGTAACTCTCAGGGCACCTTAAAGGGATTCGTTTCTTCATGTTCAGCCTCCCTGTCTTGCAGGGACATTTTTCATTGCCTGTCTCTTAGTCCCCGTTTGGACTCACTGTTAATCATCAGGCGCTGGGACTTCCAGGCGTGTAAGAGCGTGCCTGGAGAACGCGTGGACAATGCATCATTTCAGGTGAGGATGATACTGAGCTCATTACGACCTTGAAGATACTGCAGATAAAAATACCATGCAAGAGGGTTTGGGGATCTGTTCTTGGAACGAGAGTTCAGCTCAGGCAAGATATCGGCAGCGCTGAAGCAGGCGCCGCAGGCTTGCAAGATCCAGATGAGGACAACGGAGGTGTAAATCCAGTGCAGGTCAGCCTCTGCCTCTGAACCCGGTGCAGAGCTCACCCCCAAACCTGGCTCAGCTCTGCGGGCTGCCTCTGCCAGACCGGCACAGAGGATGGAGCCCAGCCACAGTCCCGCATCAAGGTCCAAACTGGTCCAGCAGCGGTGGATGTGGCTTGACTAGCTCCCAGCCCATCTTTAACATGCCAGAAGCCCCTTCGTAAAGACAAGAACGTGATTGTGGAAATGGAAATGGAAACATCATTACATTTCAGAGTAATGAGCTAGGCCCCCACCCTGTAGCTAATTAAAACTGTGGAAGTCTTATTTCAGCAGTAATCAACCTAAATCTTAGCTACAAGCATAGCAAATATTTTTTTTTCAGAGTGTGTGGCTTTGCTTTTATGTTAGTAAGTGTGCAGGGGAGGAGATAGCGTGTTTTCCTCCGTGGCAGGAGAAGCTGTTTTGAGCTTATTCCTTGACTGTGCAGATGATGCCTTTCCTATGGACTAGATGACCTCTAAAGCTCCCTTCCAACCCAAAGCATTCCATTCCATTCCATTCCATTCCATTCTATTCGGGCAAACACCATCATTCTGCTCTTATTTAGGTACAGTCGCCAAACCTGCAGATATTTCGGTGCTTCGGGTGTTCAACCTGATCTAGGATGGGCAGATACTTTGAAAGTAATAATAAAAAAGATAGAAAAATAGGTAACTCATCTCTCTTGAGGTTCAAAAGTGGGTTGGTTCAAATTTTAGATACGTTGGTTCTTACTTCATCTGCGTTGCCTGTTCTCCCCAGCTGAGCCACATTAATGCAGGGACTGAGATCCCCTTCCCAGTATTTCTAAATGGATGGAGGAATCCTCCTGAGGCACGTGTGAGGTGAAGATGCATAAGAAAAACCTCAGTTTAGTAGTCTAATAAGAATTAGGCATCCAGATCTCTCAGACAGCTTTGCAATATCAGACGTGAAGCACAAAGGGATCTTCTCCCTGGCTCAGGGGCATGACGCACTCTGTGGACCTGGCACAGAAGAACTGCTCCGGTCTTCCCCACTCTCAGCAAATTATGGTTTTCTTCCTCAAAGGCTCTTAATTTTATTTATATCATGAAATATGGAGTCGTGGGAAAAAAACATCCTTTAGCAAACTGCAATACTGGCAGGCAGGCAGATGCTGCGTGTGCTAATAGGGAAAAGATAGAGAGACCTTTTTCTGCCAGCTTTTTTGAACAAAACCAAAAAAAAAAGAAGGTACGTTCAAACCACTGAGCACACAAACGCGTGCACACGCAAACCCTCCAGCCTCTGCGGATGTATTCACCAGGGGTTCAAATTAAACTCCAAATTGTGCAACCGTGATCTGTACAGATTAGAAGCGGGCTTAGATTGCAATTAAGTCAAGGGAAGTCAAGAGCTTAGATAACGATTATCATTTTTTCCTATTTGGAAGAACCAATTGGCAAAAAAAAAAAAAAAAGAAAGAAGAAGAAGATTAAAATACACTATATCTGTGCATATACACTAGTAAATTGTCATTAAACAGTTCCATCCTTATTGTACGAATGGAGATGCTATGAAATATTTGTAATTAGCAACACAATTTATTAAAGCTACACTGTCTTGGCTTGGTGCTGTCACAATCAAATGCAGTTTGGGATTTTGCAGCCAACCATTTTTTAATCACCGGAGCACTTCATTTTTAGTAAATCCAACCCTAATTTTTGTTATCCCCTGCTGGGCTTTACTTGAAAAAAAGTTTAATTTGGTTGAGATCCCCTCAAAATCATCTCTGCTTAATGCCTTCCAGCCTTCCGCAGTCTGTCTGCCCGTTTTGTGCAAAACATACAAGCAAGCGGTAATCAGCAACTCTACCCAAGTCCCGCGTTAAATGTCAGGTTTGTGCTTTGAGATTTTTCATGTGCTTTTGAAAAGTGTGTAGCAGGATGCAGCCCGCATCAAAAGAGAGATACAGCAGAAAGATAGTGTTCATTATTGGAGAGAAGGAAGTAAATGATAAGAAATGATTTAGAGATCCTGAATGTAAAATGCATGATCCGAACGTTCAGAAATGGACTGCTCCTAGACTATTAGGAGTTGAAGGTCACGCCACATGTCATTGGAAAGGTAATTTTCTCTAGATTTTGAAATAGGATCTCAGATTTGACCTATGCCCTCCATGTCAAGAACATCTGGGCATCCTTAATACATCTATTCCTTCTACTTTTTTCCTTTTTCCTTTGTTCCCGGTGCTAGAGGACAGACTCTGGGTTTGAAGAAAGAGAAAAAGAACGACTGAATCTCACTTTTAGCATTGCCAGGGACTTTTCTGTGACCCTGGACAAGTAATTTCATGCCTTTTAGTCCCCCCTTGTCATTAAGATTTGTTTGGTATAGCAATGCCTAGATAGCTCGTGTTTAGGTCTCGGTACTTGATTAATTAATGCTCGTAAGTTATTTTGTCATCCTCACATGAGATAAGTTACTCACAGTGCATTCAGAAGTGCTTCCGCTGGTTTAACAGGTTTGGGAATGAGATTTGTTTCCCATAAATAAAACAACTTTTTTCGTATCAGCAGGAATCGAAGTGTGATCCCACAGGGTGCAAAATAGCATGAACAATTTGAAATACTTTTATCGGATACTTTTCTCTACCTTTGGAAACCAGAATTAAAGCACCCTTCTCTTAAAACTTCTGCTCTTGTCGAGCTCAGCTAGAAATACAAATGTTTAGCACATCTGGAAGCCAGGCCATCGTTTTCTGAAGTCAAGCATCCAAAAAGGTAGTTCTCTCTGAAAAATGCAGGTGCCTATGTGCTTCCTTTTCGCTCATCTTTAGATGGGGAAAAGTGAGATTTATCTATACAGACTAAGGGGAGAAAGGAGGAAGAGCAAGCAGAAAAGCTTCCAGGCAGTTCCTGCAGATGCCTTTCCTCAACATTTTGAGACACCCTCTCCACCTGAGTCACAATTTCTGCTTCTGTGCAAAAACCCAGCTCTTCACAATACTTGGGTTCCTGATTTCCAATGAAGTCTTCAAGAACTAGAGGCTAAAGCTGTTCCAAGGCTTGAATTTAAATCCTTTACCTTCAAAAAAAGCTCCGTTCACACCATTAGCAAAGCTGCAGTGTAAAGAGGGCAAACATCCATAAAATAAATGTTTTCCCGAGAGCAACAGCAGTGTTTCAAGAGGGGGGAGCTTATTCTGCTGCTGTTGGGCGTTTGCACCGTGATTGCTGAATGAAATCAGGGGAGCTCTGCGCTGCCGATCAGACCTAAAGTCATCAGCGCTTCATTTTTGCTTTAGCATCGGCCTCGTCAGACTCCCGTCTGAACCAGCCCGAGCCCGGCGAAGTGCCGAAGCAGAGCCTCTGCTCCTCCGGGGATGCTCTTCCCGACAGCCTGGCTGCCCGCAGCCCCGTGGCCATCACGGGGCTCCTCTCCTCGGCTGCTGCCCCTTCAATTCTTGTTTCTGTTTATCTTCTCCTTATGAATGGAGCCCAGCTAATCAGCTAGATGGCCAGGGCGTGTGTCGGAAAACACATAAACGGATTTAAATCCCTTTCCCTCCTTCAAGAGAGCTTTTCCCTGCAGTGGGAAAGGGGTTGGTGCTTCCGACTGCCCCCGTGGTGCAAGAGAGCGGGGGGATCGGTCGTGGTGCTCGGGGGCAGAGCAGCTGTTTGCAGATGTGGACTTGGAGTTCACATCAAATTCCTGGCTAAACACCCTGCCTAAGGTGAACTTAAAAACAAAGTCATCTTGCAAACGGTTCCCCCAGCAGGTTGAGACATGCTGCGGAGGATAATGTTAACTCCCTGCAGTCTCAGAGAGACAGGGAGAAAGCAGCTTATTTCCATATCTTAATTAAAATTTCCATTAATCCCATCTGAGGCCTCATAACTTCAAAAACTTGGACAAAAAAACCCCAACACTTATTTCTGATAAATATTTTAGACTAATTGTTCTGAGGTAGCAGACATCTCTTGCTGGTGAATATCAACTAGCCGTGGGTCTTGCATACTATTTAAAGGCGAACCGCAAGGGTTTTGTTTGTTTGTCCTCTGAAAATTACTGAACATCTTAAATGCCAAAGATAGGAGGCACAGCCAGCAAACGCACTGGGCTGAGCTGCACAGCCGTAGCTCACGTAGGATCGCTGCGATTGCACAGAAACGCGGCTCTGCAGTTTGGAGGCTGCTTTTGTGTCGTGCAGGCACCTTCCTGCAGGCTCGGAGCCCCGGTGCTTCCCGGACCTGGGTACCAGGACAGCATCTCTTAATGATGCTCTGCGCTATGTCTTTATTCTCTGAGACAGGAGGGTGTTTGTATAAAAAGTGGATGAGAATCAGGGACTTGGAAGCCAAACACAGTTTCCTCAGCCATTCAGCTCCTAAACTATGAGCCTAGAGGAACCGCTTTTTGAGGGGAGAGACGGGATTTGTGATGTGCGTCAAGGTGGAGATGTTTATGTCAGTGGAGGAGTTGAGCACTTGGGATGGGACCTGGCATTGCCTTCCTGTTCTGCCCCATCCCGGGGCCAAGGGCTCCTGGTTTTCCTTACGTGCAAAGCCTCCATGTGGGATGGAAAAGCCACCACTCCCTTGGACATTTTTCAGGAACCCAGATGAGATCAAGACTTTTCCCTCTGTGGAGGGAGATAGGGTTTCTCCTCCTTTAAACCAAGATCACAAGCAATACCTAAACACCTTCTGCCTTAATTCCAACAGTCTTTCCACCTTCCCATAGCTCCTGCAGCTTTTCCAGCAGTGACCCCAATCCTAAAGAAACGGAAGAAAGAGCACAGTTAATGGCAGCTTCAATCACCTGCCCGGCCACAGGAGATGGCTGAGAAATAGCAGCAAGATTTAGAATGGGTAAAAGAAAAAAACACGATAAAGGATTTTCCTTTGCTATTTAAAATCGTGCTTCTGCCCTGTTCCCAGCTGACTGTTTTTAAAGCCTGGGTTGGAGAGGCTGGAGTAGGGTTGTTGCTGCTTTTGAGCAAAATGAAATCAAACATTTTGAGTATTTTTTAATTATTATTCAGTGCACCCAAGCAAAGAATCGAAAGCGTTGGTTGGGGGTTGCCTGATAGCAGGACTCTGCAGCCGCCACACTTCAGCCAGGTCCATCATTAGAGCCTAACGGGGCAAAGGACCCCGTCGCCCACCTCCAGCAGTGCAAAGTCTGCGTGTGCTTAAGGGTTGCTTCTCCTGAGACCCAAGCCTGCAGCTGGGCTGTCACCTTCAAGCGTGGCTCTGGGATCGTCAAGGATGGGTGGGTTTCTGTTCACATCTTTGCTGGGAGAGGAGGGGGAGAAAAGAAACAACACGTTGTCCCCTGCAGCAAGTTGGACTTGTGCATCTTAATTATCTAAAAACTCTGCTTTAACAAAGGGAATCCAGGAATAATGGTTGGTTTACATATTGCAAAATTTTCCATCCAGCTCGTGACTGTTACTACCCCAGGTCCAGCAGCCCGGGAGTCATAGCAGTGCCACAAGAGTGTCTTTTTGCAGGGATTTGTTGTCACCCCCTCAAACTCCTCCAGAGGCAGCTGGAAAGCTGCAAGCGAGGAGGAGACCCAGGGTCACCATTCCTGCGCCTCTGCCACCACAGGCACCGCAGCAAATTGGCACTTGTGTGACAATCAGAGGAGCCTTCCTAGCGCATTCACAGAATGGCATCCAAACCACTCCGGTAACGCAAAGAGATTTTTAGCGTTAAAGGGCTGGCTTTGACAAAGTGGAGAGAGAAAAGCAGGCGAGGGGAGCAGAGTGCTTGGAGGCAGAGCCAGCGGGAGCCTGGGGGACGATCGCCGAGAGTCTCGACTGTCCCTTTTGCACGGTGCTAACATCGCCAGAGCCCAAAGCCCATCTCTTACATCCTCACTTCCCCCTCTGCTCGCTTTCCTCGCTGCCCAAAAGTGGGACACTGGTTTGGGATAAGAAAACATTGATTTAGGCTTTGTGGAGCGCAGATAGGTTTGGGGATTGCACGAAAGTGGGCATCAGTTGTATTGGGTTTGGGCTCTTTCCTACATACAGCTGAGCCTTGTAGACAGCTTAACAAATTAATTTAATGATCTTCCACTTTAATTTATTAACTATTAATTTATTAATTAATTTAACCCATGGAAAGAAGCATTTATTAGTGTTTGAATGCATGCAGTAGTAAGCAAAATGTGTTCAGGTTTCTGTTGGGTGCCAGAGCGTATTTGGAGATGCACAGACAGGGTTCTCCATCCACGGTGCTTTGCTGCACAGGATTAAAGAGGTTTAATGGCTTTTCAGATACCTAGGTGAGAAACGAGCCAGGAATCTAAGTTGAAGCTGAAAGCTGCAGTGGGAAGGATGGGGTGGAAGACAGCGCAGGTCATTCAGATCTTCTGCTGGGGCAAGACTGGGAATTTGTGTGTAACCTCCCGTACGGCACGGCTGTCGGCGTATGGAAATGCGAAAGGGAAGAGCTCCTCTCTGGCTTTGCACTTATCATGCAAGTGGCAGCCAAGGAGAAGAGCAGCCATAATTAAACCGTGATGTTGAGCCCTGGTGCCCCGGAGGTAACATCCTCAAAATGAACTGAACATTGAGAATGGCAAACTGCGAGGGCCGTAGTGACAGATTCTCCGTGGTCGTAGATCACCTCTGAGTGACAGAAAATTGGACACAGATCATGAGGAAGGCAGGAGAGAGCATTGGGGAGGGGGAAGGAAGGAGAGAAAACAACCATTCCTAAAACAAGCCTAAAATCTGCCTGGTTGCTAGGGAAGTGGGACTCCTGGTAAGTAATTTCCATTTGTACCTATATTTATAACAGTATGAAGATACGTTTTATAATCTGTGTAATAAAGAACCTCATCAGCAACTTCTCAAAGAAACTTGTTATTACGGAGAATGACACTCTAATTGCCTCCAGACATTTAGCTTGTCTAGTGAGTGAAGTAACCTGATAAGCTATTGAGCTATTAAGTGATGTAGAATCAATTAATGTAGTTAGATAAGAAAGTAATACCCTACCTAGGTAAACTAAGTAATATGTGTCAAACCAGTCACTATTAATTCAGGTCCGGAAAAGCATAGTAGACCAGTATAATTCTAAGTAACCTTCATAAAATTGAGAAGGTTATATTTTGACCAAAGAAAACTAGTTCTCAAAAGATCATTTATGAAAAAAAAATAAAGAAATACAAAATTCATTACTGTGCTTATTTTCTCAAGAATATTTTCCATACCTTTAAGACATAAATAACTGAATAACAGTAGTGCAGAGATGGTTAAATCGTATACGCTGACTTCTTGAGTCTTGGAAAAAGAGAGAGACGTGGGGAAAACACACCATGAATTTCCACGCCTGCATGGGAATGCACACAGGACTCAGACAACCGGGTGTGCAATTGCCTACGGCCCCTCTTGCACGTGCAGGCTTGCACCCACGGCAGTGGAGAACAGCGTACACGTAACCGTTAATGTCTCAATATCCTTTTAGCTTAACAGCAGAATAGGCTGGCATGGCGTGGTGAAGTTGGGCTGTTAGCTAGTACGGCTGACGCAGGGACAAGGTGACAGATGGGGAAGGGTCGCGGTGCCATGTGTAGATACAAGGAAGAAACGTGTGAGGACCCAGTTCTAGTTCCAGTTAATTTTGTCCCTGTCTGATCTAGCTTCAGGTGTGATTATCTGGAATGTGTTAGAGCAGAGGAAAGGAGAACGGGTGAGAAATTATCATCCTGTCTGTCTCGCTGCTGCTGCAGGTTTCCTGCCCTGATATATTGTCTCTCTAGTTGGGGAGTGCAGAAGGAGGTTAATGAATCTTAAAACATTTGCAAGTGGCACAATGTAGCTCCAAGCAAGCCGGGGTATGCGGGAAAGCGAGCGCGAGTCCCCAGGTCTGCATCGCTGTGCTAATGTGGTGCTCAGCGAGAGCTAATTAGCCCTACCTGGGAGCGCACAGCACCGTGGGGACGCTGCGGCGCTACCGACTCGGGGCTGGCTGCACTGCTTCCAGCCCCGCTGTCTCCACACCTCCGTTTTGGGGGCTTTCCTCCCATCTCCTCAAGTTTTCAGAAAGAGGTGTTTTCAGCTATAAAATTACAATCTGATCTTGGTCTTGCTGTAAGCGTTTATTCTCATCCAAGTCTCTAGCCTGCCTGGTTATGTGTGGTATTTTATACCCTGCTGCAGTATCTGGAGAGCCCTGGAGCGCATGGGCCAGGATTTAGGGCTGAGTCCAGGAACATGTTGAGACTTTCTCCCAAGACCAGGTCCATTATGGAAAGAGTGTTGCTATGGACATGTCTTGTTTGTACAGACTTTTTGCTCTGCTGAAGGACTCAAGGCAGTGTGTCAGAGGTGGGGAACACCTCCAGGTCCTGATGGGACAGTTGGCCTTAGTACAACCTGCTGTGGTTAGGTACCAACCTTGCTTAAAGCTCTTCAAAAATCCTTGGAATGGCTATTTGCAGAAACTCACGGTCCTTTGGAAATCTGAGCCCAAAACTATAGGAGAAATGGCAAATTCTTGCTGGAAGCTTTATTGTGTATTATGTTGCGGATGATCTTATGACAGAATAATATTTGGAGAAAAAGTAACATTAACATCCCTAAAACATCTTCCGTCCAGCCCATTACATGAGGTGTAACCACACGGTAAACTTGATATTCCTTTTGTTTGAAAAGATCTTCTGTAAAGGACCACAGCAGTTCCCCATGGACCACAGGGCAGCAGTAAAACACCGATCGGCTGTGTTAAATGCAGTAGAATAAAAATAAATAGCGAACGTTTTAGTGCTTCAGCTCTAGCATTCAGATGCGGTACAGGATTTGAAATTTTGTTTCTGATCTTCTTTAAACAAGAACAACTCAGAGCCATCTGAACTGATTTGCTTAATGTGCTGTTCAGCATTCACGGCGTAAATTGAATTGTTAGCCTCTCTGTCTTTGCATTTGAATGTTTTGATTCTGATATTACCGGCAGAGCAACCTTCCCTAACGGAATTGTTCTCACAAGCAATGTTGATGCTTTGCACTCCCACTCAATTGATGTCATTGCGGCTACTGACAAGAAGGTGCCTGTTAGAGCAAACAGGTTGAGACCAGATGAGAGGCGAGAGGGTGACAAATCAGAAATATCTCATTTTTCATCAGAGGTGTTCTTTATTTCAGAAGATTCTTTTTGCCAATTTCCAGTTACTCGCTTCCTGCACTTCCGACAGCGATGGGCTTGCGGCGGCTTTACACAACTTTGGTGCTACCTCACCTTGAAGGAACTATCCCAGGTAGACCGCTGAGCTTTGTGCTACCACAGCTAAAGCTGGTGGGGACCTGGCTTGGACGTGTCTACGCCTTTGCATATGGTGTAGAAATGTCCATCGTGAAGTTTTCTTGCAGCTGAGCATCAGCCCCATGACTCTCGTGTGTCTGCACAGTCTTTGTGTGAAGAACTGGGAGAGAACCCAGCTCGCCCCGTGCCGGCTGGTGCGGATTGTCCACGCTGCTGGAAACCAGTATCTTCTGGGGTGGGTGAGCTTCTCCCAAGCCATCTCTGGGTCCATATGGAGCCACTGTAGCTCTGATATGTATGTATATATAAATAAAATTATTGGTTTTCAGTACATTGGGCCTGAAATAACAGAGGAACATGCAGCAGCTTGACAGACGTGGACTTCTGGAGAGCAGTTAAAGGCAGGAGTTGTTCGGGGAGTCTGAGGCTGCAAGACTTCGTGGGGCTGGTGTTTTAGTGCTGCTGTGGGGAGAGGGATTTCAAAGCGTGTCTCTGGCGCAGACATGAGCAACCAGCTGGTGCCTGGGTCTCTGTAAGTTGGATCTTGGTAGCAAACCAGCATGGGTGCAGCAGAGACCATCAGGGACCAGAGCCTCGGGGTGGAGAAGGGGGCAGTCAAAGTGACGGTACAACCATACCTGCCAAGAGCTGAGAAGCAAAAAAAAGGGCTTTGGAAGGTAAATGTAAAAGCTGTAGAAAACAGCGCAGAAAACTGAGTATAGGATTTTGGATATAACAGCAATGGATTTGTCACTACTAGATCTCAGCAAAGTTTCAGAGAACTATTACCGGAGAAAGGGAAAGGCAAGACTCGGCTCTGGGATCCTTCGGACATGAGTAACTGTTGTGACCTACGCGGTTTTCAGTCCTTTCCAGAATTTGACGTTTCATACGTAGACAGTTGCCAGGGGAAATTTTGCTTACACCGTAATTTTCCATTTGCTGCTAGACTTCAAACAGACGAGTGCAAACTGTTCTTTCTGCAACTCAGGAGATAATTTTGCAGTCAGTGTGAACACCGCGAACCTTCTAACTTTTTTCTCTAATAACAGTTTGGCGAATCAAAGTGTCTGCTCAGTTAGTCAGTAAAAACACCTAGGAACCATGCAAAAAAATACACAGGCAGAGAGGTGAACTCTGAGCCGGCTGTGTCTCAGATCAGATATTCTCAGTGAGTGGGGGTATTGACCATTTTTTAATTTATCTTCTCTGCATTGAAACAGAAGTGTCGAAGATGACTATAAAGGGAAGGAACTAACACACAGGCATTTTCTAAGTAATTTTATTTACACAAATTCCTTTGCCATATTTTCCAACATGGTAAGACAACGGTCATCAAGATAAATTCAGAAATCTAGCCACTACTGAGAGAAGGTCAAATGGGGGAAAAAAAAACTGAGAAAGAGAATATTTGTGCTTTGTAGGGTAGAAGCTAGGGAGACTTGATTGCATTTCTTGCCTTTCAAATAATTTCCATTTTAAGCCAACAACCCTGATGGTGGGACAGCAAGTAGGAGGTAAGGATTTTCCCAGTGAATGATTTTCCCAGTGAATGATTTTTAATTAGTTAAAAAAACTGGTAAATTTTGAGACAGTCACCCAGATTGGTATACCCACAGTAAATAACAGCAATAAACTCTCCCCCTCTACTTATGCCCTGCATATATACAAGCGCATTCAAGCCCAGGTTAGCAAAACCCCACTTTCTTTTGTTCTCTTTGTTCCCTTTGTTCACTAGGCAGTAATGAAAAATGACAGCCATATTTATTGTAACATTCCTCCAGGAATGCAGAGATAATTACCTGCCCTTAGCATGGGAGAGGAGAACGAGCGTGAGCTCCGTCTCCTTCCAGCTCCCTGGAACCCAACTGACGCGTTGGCGTGGAACGCAAAGTGGAGGACGTCAGGAGCAGAGGAGCTCTGCTGCCTTGAGAGCTTGTTTTTAGGGTTCATTTTTTTGTCATTTGCAAAAGAGCACCTGAGAAGAGCTCCAACACCTCTGTTAAAAGGGGACTGCTTTGAATTCCACCAATATCCTCCCCCATTTTTAAAGAAAAGGCCTCTGCATGTTCATTTGAAGTAGGCTTGACTTCATCGATAATACCCCTGTTTTCATGTGGACTTTTGCAGGGTCTGCCCAGACAGATCTGACTTCAGCCCTGGCCATTTTAGCAGTGACTGAGTCATTCCACTTTCCATTAAAGAAAACCCAAACTTCATCCTATGTGCTGTTAAGAGGGGTTGTGGTGTTTCTGAAAAGTACTAGGTTAATAGGCATTGAAACTGAAAACCCCTAATCTAACAGGAAAAAAACAAATTTTGGTGCTGTGAGAGCATGTGTGACCTGGTTCCTGTTCACCTGGTGCGTATGGCGGTGCTGAGCCCAATTACAACGCCACAGCCTGTGCGTAGGAAGGAAGGGGGAAGCGAGCGTGGTTCCCTTCCCGCCGTGCGGACGGCCGACCTCTCCCTGCGGTGGGAGCCCCGGTGTCAGGAGCGCTCCTACTTCCCTCTCTGCCTCTGCTTGTTGGGGAAACACCCCCGGACGAGCGTTCCCCCGTATCTAAGATCCAGTGCAGGAGACTACGGGGGAACTCTACCACTTTTACTCTTTTGTTCAGGCCAGTAGGAACAAGGACAACCTATCCCAATGAGGTCCACTCAGGTAACTAGGTGCTCCCTGTGTTTTTTAATGATTATTTTCTAATATGTGTTCTTGTTTAATGGGAATTTAAAAACAAGACCTATTTAGCCTTTAATAAGAGAAATCTGTTCATATCTTAATATTTTTGTCCTCTGCATTTATTTCCTCACTAGCTGGGATTTTTCAGGCTGATTATTTTTTAAGGTATTAGAAATATAATCCATATGATATATTAAAATATAATTAAAAGTGTTATCATATTTTCAGCAGCGTGTTATGCCTAGGGAGATTTTACGAGTGCGAATACATTTTTGCATCACCCGCACTAGTAAGGGAGACCAACTGACCATTGCTAACCCTTCTTACTGATAGGAAAATGGAAACAAAAAAAGAGTTTTTGATGCTTCCAGGTGTTTCACCTTCAAACCATTTTCTTTCTGATCCAGAACGTCTCCCAGTGGCACCGCAAAAGGAGATAAGAATTAAGTTCATAGCCTGGATTGCCACGTTTTCCAGGTTGTGATAAAGAAGTTCTGGCATGGCTGCGTGATGGGGATGTGGGTGGCCCAGGGATGCGGAGCGGTAGCTGTTTCGCCTGCAGGAGGACAGCGTAGCCTGTCAGTGGCAGAGCAGTTACCGGGGGCTCAGGGAGCTGGGAAATGGTTGCAGTGGAGCCCTGAAAGTGGGAATGCCCGGCTTAGTGGGGTTGTGCATTCAAGGGAGTCCTTCTGGAGACCTTTCTGTGCTCAAAAGGACCCCTTTACCCTTGATATGAGATCCAACACTTTACCTTCCCAAACTGGGGTGGGAAGTTACTGGAGAAGCCTTGATTTTGGGTGTATGTTGTGATTGTGCCCTGATGGCCAGCTGAGGCTGCATCACTTCGCAGGGCATGGTGGTTTGCAGGGTACGCAGCGTAAGCCAGGCAGAATGGATGTGAATTCCGGGATTTGCAGCTGAACTCCCCAAATCCCCTGCCCACCCCTCCTCTCCATCTCTTGGCTCTCCAGGGCCATTTTCCAACCCTTGGATGAGACGGGGCACTTTGCAGAAGGCTGATGTTCGTGACTGCATAGCAGCGAGCGGGCATGCCGGTGCCATCTGCCTGCGCGGAGGGAGGTGGGCATTCACTGCCCAGAGGGGCCAGCCGTAAATTTTCTTTGTGGGGAGGAAATAGGAGGAATCACAGTTCACAATTGGGTCTTGAGCTGGAGGTATCTTGATGCAAACGAGATTGAGTGGCTAATAGGACTGTTTCAGTGGAGGGCCCTCAACCTCTCATCTTCTCTCTGCCGTACCCAAAAGGGGTTGCTCTGGGAATGCTGCGAATCAATTTATTGCTGAACTGCCTACAACGAGATGAAAGGTTCAGAAATGGAGGATTTGATGGCTGAAGGATGAGCCGGGCGGTGGCATCACAAATGACACTGGTGTGGTCAAAGAGTTAAACCATAGTGGGAAACTCCGCTCACGGGAGAGCTAGCAACGGGAAAGTAATTGGAAATAAATATAATCAAAGTGTCCAAGTGTTTTAGGAACCTGATTCTCTTGATTCCTTCTCTCCTCTTTTTCTCCGTACCCCCAGGAACTACTTATTTCCTACAGCTCATATTTTCAGCAGTCTTTAAATAAGTGTTTAATGGGATTTATAAAAGCACCTGAGCAGGTTAGATAGGTTATAATTCCCACTGATTTCACTGACCTCTCTGTGGATGGGACACAGGCTCCTGTATCGCACAGGCTTATTTGAAAATATCATTCAAAGTATGCTGGAAAATGTTGGTCGTATTAGATTTGTGGTTTAAGTTCTGGGAGGTGCCGTCGGAATTGGACTGATGCATAGAAATACAAATAAACGTAAGGGTGTCTCGGTTCCTGCCTGTGCACGTGTGTGTATAGTCTTTATTGGCGACTGAAAACCTACTGCCTGCTCTTTGGTTTTCCATTTTAGCCGGCCTATTATCAGAGATTTCTGGAGTGTGAGTTTCATAAGTAGAGGTTATGATACATTGCAGGCCATCTCTCCTGCTGGGGAGCAAAATGAAGGTTTGATAATGAGATCGCCCAAAGGCAGATAAGAGCTCTAGCTTGCTGAACAGTCCCTCAAGGTTTCCTGTGATGGCAAAAAGGAGGGAATGCAATTTATTATCTTTCCCTCCTTGTACCTTCCCATTGTTTGAGAAGTCAAAGCAACAAACTACGTGCGTTCAAAATAAATAAATTAATAACCAGAGCAGGAGACCTGGTGTGTTGTTGTTTTGCTCTGAAGGAGAAGGTCTGTGATTTGCTCTAACACCGTGAAGGAAGTCTCTGAACGCCAAATCCTGAAATCCCATTTAAAGGCCAGACTCTCTCCCCCTCTCCTCCCGCCCTCTCCCCGCTAGGATGGATGTTCTAAAATTGAGTCAAGCGCTTTATCTTGATAGAGGATGGAGGATGGCTCCGTAACCACTGCCGATAACCTCCCCATCTCCAATCTGTTTGTGCTTCTTTCATGCTAAACACTACAAAGTGCATTACAGTAAAGTGAAAGGTCAGATTTAAGCCGTAAAACATGGAAGATTCAGAGCTGAAGTTGCCACATCATTAAGTCGCAGCATCTCCATGCTTATGTTTTCTAGCACATATGGTATATAAAATCACCTAGTGTTTCACAACCCTCTTAAATAATTAGGCACAACAGGGTTTGCTGGGTGACCACCTGGATAAAGTCAAAACAGTGGCATCTGCATCAGCCAGATGGGAGTCTGCTCCTCGCTGCCATCGGGAAATGGACAGCCGACTTCCACTCGAGTGAACCAAAAGCTGCCTTCTTCCAGATAAGAAAGGGAAAGGAGAGTTTAGGAGAGAGCGATAAATGTGTCTTCCTTCAATTTTCAGGTTACCGAGTCTCTACTGAAACCAGAGGGAAGAGATCCTGCTCCCCAGCCTGAGAAGCAGCAGGGAGGAGGTAAGGTAAATTCGTACGTAATCAGCAAACCGTGTACCTGACAACGGTATTTTGAAGGCAGGTTGAACAAAGGCTTCTATTTTTATTTGTTTCTGTCATTTAAAAGAAAAAAAGTGGGGGAGGGAGAATATCAGCAATTTAGCGTGAGGCTCCATTAGATCGAATCAGCGCCAATGATAGTCACTTATTTCCTCCATTTCATAATGATTTACTCTATAAATTAATGTCCGCCTATTTAAACACACTCAGTGATTCAGTTCTGGGTACCATGGCAATATGTGACAGGGAACAGGGCTGAACCCACCCGTCGTATGGCTCTCCATGCTGTCATTATGCTATATGTGCGCCGACACGATGGTAATGGGGGGCTATGTGAGAACGTAGACAGATATTATGCAAACATATACTGACTTAAGTATCAATCTGTCACTGGTGTAACTCACTGTAATGGCTCCACCAAAGTCATTACAGAGTAATATGCATTACAGCATGTTAAACATCTATCATGGGTGGAGGTTCGGAGAAGCCATGAAGAAGCTGTAAGAAGCTACCAACATCCAGATCTGGAAGATACTCAGGTGTAAGGTTTTCAGTTCAGCAAATCCCTAGCAGAGCGTTCCTTTTTTCCCCCCTTTCCACTCCAAAAAGATGAATCTGAAACAAATGGCTTACAGCTTTAAGAAGAAAAAAAAAGAAAATCCTCTTGAGCTTGTATGTGTGAAGCACGCGCAAGTGAACTGCAGCAGTTAAGTTCAAATCTCTCTCTCATAGACTCACACACGGACACAAATAGGGTTTGATAGTGGGAAAGCTTCAGCCTGGCTGTGCTCCACAGTGGGTTTAGGATGTGATCCCTTCTCCTGTTACCTTTAGAATCACTCAGCCCAATTTTGTGGTACTAAAGTGGAAGGAGGATCTAACCTACAGCATGGAGTACACACTTGGGAAAGACATATTGCTGTTTTCTGGAAGGGTTAATTCTGTCCAGGTCCAGGCTAGAGAATCTGAACCTGTGTCCCTCTTCAGCTGACCCATGTCCTCTACCCCCACACACCTTGATAGTGCATTGGCACATCCATAACCTACATCAGTCCTTTCTCCAATACAAAATTAGCCCAGTTAATAACCACCAGGAGTCTTCAGTCCCAGGTTTTGCAGGTTTTCCTCTTTCTGATGAGCAAGATCCTGTTCAGGACCAGACAGGGTAAGGTACCTCTTGGATGATGCTGGTGGCTTAGGTTGAGCTCTTCCCCTACTCTGCATTTTTTGGTTGCTTTTCAAAGAGCGATGCTGCAGCGCTGGCTCAGCGATCGAAGGCGGCGAGAGTGTCTGGCATGGGCAGGTGGGCATATTTCATTGTTCAGTGCAGGCTTGGCTATTTTGCTAGCATAATATACGTTCTTCAGCCAATCCAATGGATTGGAAAAGTACTCTATTTAAAGGTTAAATAGTTGATGCTCCATCAACACGTATGGGAGGTGACACACAAATCCAAAGTGATGCAAAGCGATTGGCTCAGTCTCCAGCCAGCTTGGTGGTGTAGCCAAGGGTAAATGCAAGTGCACAGATTTCTAAAGTGAGTTTACCCACTGCTTACTGCTCAGCCTGGGCACTCAGCGGTGCATTTACTCACTTTTTTGTGTACTAAAGCAGTACTGACACAGCTCACAGCATCCTCAAGCAGTTGTATAGAGAGCCAGGAAAGAGGCTTAATAGACTGAAGGTGCCTGAATGCAGTGTTACAGTAAGTAACCGACTCTCTTAAAAAGAGAGACTGGTAAAAGAAAAAGCCCAGGGAACAAACACTGGATCTGTTGTGCTGTTACCATTTAACCTGCATTCACTGCCAATTGAAATGCACTTTACATTACTTCAGTCAGATACTTCAAAGGAAATCCTGGAGATGGGAGCACTTAAGCAAGAGCACTTCTGGTGGTAATGTGTGTATTTGAAAGCCTGGCAATTGGGAAGGTTGTGAATGCAGCAGCGGATCCAAATATAGCCATGGCTTGTTATATGTAAACGGCAAGACTCATTCTGATATTCCTGCTCCTACCCTGCCCTTCCTTCCTGCAGAATGGTGTGATTTCTCCATCTGTCAGCATCTCCAGTATTTGTGTTTGCATGTAACAATGTTCGCCTGTGCACATTATCCCACACGGCAGCTCGGTGAGAATAGCTGATGTAGTACCAGGTTATAAAAAGCCCAAAGGAGACATTCAGGAAAGGCTGTTTGAGGAAAGTATTGCTACTTCTGCAGTGACGACTGAGCCTTACAAGCCCGTGGGGGAAGGCAGAAGTGTCGGGCAAAGCCATGCAGGCAGCTGAGGGCAGGCTGAGGATATGCAGGGTTGGTGCCAACTTCGGGCTTGTTGGGTCAAGCATAACCAAGAAGATTATTGGGTAAAGATGTACCGCTAGAGCAGGTGAAATCCTTGTACAGAGGCTCTCAGCTCACTGTTGTTAAATCCTCCTGAATGAGAGTACCCACGTGGAGGTCTAATGTGTTTTAATTTGTGTGAGCTGGGCTTTGAGTCCGTGTAGCTCCACCATGTCCTGCAATGTGAGATGTGGGGTTTTCCACCCTCAGACCTTTGTGCCCTGACACTTGCACCGGGACTGAAGAGCAGGCAGCATCTGCACCTGCAATGAACAGCCTTTTGCTGGGACGTAACCTCTCCCATTTCCCACCGCGCACTGGTGCATGCTGAGACTGGAGCACGTGGCCAGGTGCGCCCGTGAACGTGCAAGATGATGCTAGTGAGTCTCAGAGATCTCCCTGTTATTTAAACGTTATTATAGGGTAGATGTGCTGCAGCTCACTGTGAGACATAAAAGACGCAGGACCAAGCAGGACATACTGAGTACCTCATATGGCAAGGGCGGTCTCTGAAATGTCGGGCAGCGTGTGGGCAAATCCCAATGACCCAGGGAAAAATGTATCAGCCAAATTTTTCTGCTTAACTTCCTTGGAGAAAGATGTTGCTTCATTGCCTTCTGCATTTGTGTACAATCTACTCTCTGTCTTCATTGTCATGGTGGATGAGAATTTAAAAGATAATTTCCTTTTGGGTTCTTGGTAAGAAACGTCTCTTTATGGAATGGGTTCGTAAAAAGTAGTTGAGAATAGCTGACTATAGAACAACAGAGAGTGATATCTTGGAGCTGGGGAGAAGAGCCACAGCTGCTCTCTTTTCCCCAACACAAACGGGAAGACTGTGAGAACACATTGACCTTTATTCAGTGCAATTAAATGCCATGCAAATAAAGAGCTAATTCTGTTTAGCAGCATTGCTGCTTTTATCTCCCTGTGGCCATAACCAGGTAAAATTCCCCTTCGCAGATCTTGACCATGTGTTGACACATTTAGGGCACGCAAAGGAAAGGGCCTGGTTGCTCTGTCCGTGAGCAAGGATGTCGGAGCAGTGACTGCCCCGAGAATGCACACAACAAACCTCCTCCAAACAGGGGACGTGGTCAGAGAGCAGCATCTCTTAAAATGTATTGCAGGCAGTCCGGTAGCTCCAACTCCTATTCATTTTGCTTGACTTGCAAAGGCAGTTGTAAAGACTCTGGTTCAGTATCTACTGAAACTATCTGGGTTTTAAAAGTATAATGACGTCTATTTTGTGCCATTCACATGTTCATCCATAGGGCTGAAATCTTCCTCCTCTTGAAAAAGCCCACCCCATCCCACATTTCACGCTGAAGTCCCGGGCTGGAGTATGATCAGCCTGTGGTTATGGCACAGCTCCAAGCTACTCAGGTAATTCTCTAGAGATCTTAGCTGCTAAAAGTCAAAAAAAGTCTCTACTGAGCGTGTGCAAATAGTAATTTCACAAATGCATCTAGCACGGCCAAATTTGAACAGATTTTCATGGGAACGGCAAAAGGCAAAAGGCGTATTCCCAGCATAAAATCCTTCCGCATCCCCCCGTAATAGTCAAAAATTTAACAGAGCAGATTGCCGTTCATTTTTTAACATGGGAAAAACTGCTTGGTTTCTCCCCCCACCCGCCCCCAAAATCTCTGATCTATATTACTTGAATTTTTTCAGAATTCACCCTCACAAAATTTTGGGCCAAACCATAAATTCCCAATAAAAGCAACTGCGAAGGTAGTCCTGGATTTAAGACAGTTGTCTCCAAAGACCTGGATGATGTACCCATTTCTACCTCCCTCACAGAGTTCCTACATCCTGTGCTACCATTTCTGGGGTCATTAACAGATGCAGGCTGCTCATGTTGGGATACCTCTCTGGTCTTAGAGGGGTGCTGAGCTCCTCCAGTCACATCCAGGCAGCGTAACAGAGAAAATACCCTGGGGCATGAAATACCCAGCTCTGCATCATCAAAAATTGGGTACTGCAAATCAGTGCATTTTGGTGAACTTTCTGTTCGTGACTCAGCACTTCCCTCTGGAAAGTGGCAATAATGTCACCCTTCTCCTAAATTAATGCTAAACTGACGAACGCCATAGACAAGCCTAAGAGGAAATTAGTCATTGCCTCCAGAAGAGTGTTTGAGTAGTTTACTGGCAATAAAATATTGAATAGGTGCTCTTTAAAGGAGCTCTGTGCTTTGCGCACATGGACGCTTTGGGAAAAAACGGTGTGCGAACATTCAGCTTAAAGATCATAGAACCATGTATATGCCCAAAGGAATCAAATTAAGATTATTCAGGTAATATGGTTTGACATTTCTAGGTTATGTATTACACAAAGATTGCATACGTAATATCTTTATGCTCCACGGTCACCCTGAATTCCAGATTTTGGGGTCATAACCTCAGAAAGGAGAGTCTCCTGGTGGTATTCTATTGCTCCAGGAACACCTACCCATCTTCATGGTCCTCCCTCCTCGTCAGACCGAGCTGCCAGCTGGAGCACGCTCTTGGGAGAGTTTTGTATTAAAACTAATCAAAGGGACACCTTCAGCTTTAGCCTTTTCCGATGCTATGATATGCACCAGGATCGTTCAGTAGGTTTATCATTTTTCCCCTCCTTCCACAACCTCAGCTTCAAAGATTCGGTCCATCCTTATCTCGGACCAAAGGGCTGTGTTAAGGCTGGCTTGCTCCCTGCGCCTAGGGCCAGCCCAGCCACGAGTCTGTCTTTCTAGCTGACCCTAAAGGCTGTGGTTTGAGCATGGCCAATGTAGGAAACATCAGATGCATTTGCTGCTCTTCCCACCACCCTTTGCCTTCTCTTCCTCTGCATTTCTGCACCGCGCCGTGGCTGGGCGTGCTCTGCTCATCACGTGCAGACTGACGGGGGTAACTTTGCGCAGGCAGCCACGGCAGTCATTAAGTGCTCGACAACTTCCCACGGCCTGCCATGAACAGTTGTTATCAGCGCTAATTAATCTATGAAGGTATTAATTGCAAGAAGAAATGCTTACTGGAAAAGTGCGTTTGTCTTCTACCCTTTTCAGTAGCAGCTTCTTGAGATCCTTGCTCAGGACCTGTGAATAGCCACCAGGAACAGGCAGATGGAGAAATGAGTTTAGTAGCTCCTCTGCAAAGCTGATAAATAGCCCTAAATCAATATAAGCCTATGAGATATGTAAGTATATACACATAGGTATTTAAGACCCCTACGATGAGATGTGCAGCTTTTGTTAAGTCCTTTCATGCCTCCAGCAAGTGCAGGACCTCAGTCTTTAGGGTCTGTATTGCTGAGACCTTCCTGACATCACCCAGACCTATGTTTGCCTCTCTGACATGGAAACCTGGCTATTCCTTGCTGGCTGGGGTGGCATCTCACAGTCAGTCTGGTTTTCTCCCTCTCCCTCATGCTCGTTGAGCACTCCCTGTCCCGTACGCGCTCTCCTGATCCAGCATAGCCAGCGATGCTGACCTGGGGTCCTACCCCTGGCTGAAAGGTGAAAGCAATCATGCAAAATCTCTTTAGGGTGCTCAGGACAAGGATTCAAGTTCGTATTTTAAAGCTGAACTTACGGAGTAAAAATGCTGGCCCAGTGAACCAAGGAGAACTCAGGAAACCAGATATTTTTGGTAATTACAATATAGTGGGAAAAGACATGCGAATTCCCTTGTTGAGATTTGTTTCTATCACACAAGCAAAGTAGCTTTGTTGCCATTTTATTTATCATTTCAACAGATACAACCTATTAATTATTTGCAGCATGTTCAAGAGCAAACACGCGCTCCGGAGAGGAAGCGAAGGCTTTTTTTCAGCTGTTTCTGCTCCCTTCTCCTGCACACAGATGTCCTGGGAGCACCACAGGCAGGGCCACAGTGCAAACAAGAACTTGTGTTTGCTCTTTTATCACCAGTTTATAGGTAAAGGTACTTTTTCAGTCCGTAGTCTGATATTCCATGCTCAAAATAAGAAAAGCAGGAAAATGTTTCTGCCTTGGCAGCATCATCTCGACCAGCAGGGACAAATCCACGGGCAGAATTCCTCCTTGTTCTCATCTCCAAACCCACAAAACTCTTGAATTAATTTTATTTTTAATTTCATAAAATAAAATTAATGCTTCAAGTAGGAAACATTTGAGGACAAGTTTCAGCTCCGAGTACTTTATTATGGCTCAGTTTTAATCCTCGGCGCATAAGAAGGATTATGCTGAGAACACTGACATCACCTTAAATATAGCAGCATGAATACGCCACTGTAATAAATCTTTTCAGCTTTTAATTTCAATTCAAGAAAAATGTTGGTTGAAAATATCTTCTTTCCCAGTACCCTTCCCCTGTCTCCATCGTGCCCACACTCCCAGACACCGTCTGACACAGCCTTGTCAGTCAGGAGGGTGAAGAGGTGCTATCTCCACCCGACACTGCACGCCTCGAAAAAAATCTTCTGTAGATCCCGATATAGCAGCAAAACGTTGGGTTTACCTGTTGCAGTTGCCACCTGGGGAGAAGGGGTGATAAAGCGTCTTGTTAAGCTGTAACAAAAAAAGTTTGACCAGGAGAACCTGAGCTCACACTGGGAAAATTTCCCACTTATCACTTTTTTGGGGAGACAGCGTGAAGGTGGAGGTGGCCTCGGGTCATGGCTCCCGGGCTGAGCTCAGCAGGAGTTTGCTCCCGCAGCTCAGGAGGGGGATGGGACCCAGCGAAGTATCCAGGAAGGGGAAATTTGATTTATAAGTGAAGCATCAGCAGATGTCTTAAAAGGTCTCCTGGGAGTTTGTAATACCCTGGAAGAGCCGAGAGTAATAAAATGGAATAAAATCGATTACAGAGCCAAGTTTCTATCCCAACTGCCACACCTAGAGGAAAACAAGCACTGCCGCTCGCGGGCAGAAGGGACTCTGCAGCTGGGTCTGAATGCTTTCCTCCCCCAAAGGTGAGAAGCTGGGGACGGTCTAGCTCAAGCTGAGGTCTGATGACCTTCACCAAGGGGCATGGGCTTCACCGGGTGTAGGAAACGTCCTCCCGACCGTCCCAGTATCGCTTGGCTCTTTTGTGATTACCCAGGGAGTTTAATGGTCTCTTTTGTCTTCAAGATATCATGGGACTGCAGATATGTTCGGAGGTTTGCATGGTGACTAGAGTGAAGATAACATCTAGGTTTCTTGCAGAAATGTCAGATGTTGAGAAATTGGTCTATAAATAACACAGTTTTGTGCTCACAGAGTATTTGCTGGTGGTTTTTTATGAATCGGCATTATGGTTATCATAAATGGAGCGCTATAGAGCCGGTTACTACGGTACGTAGCTATCACCAGTTTTGGCCTGCAAGTGATGAGCTGGTAGTGTCCTCTCTGGCAAGCGATGTGAAATGTTACAGCACTCATTTTGCTAGGAAAAAAAAAAAAAAAAACAGCTACGATATCATCCATCTTTTACTGCATATGGAGTATTATCACCGAGTGTCGATGGGAGCACCCGAAGCTTTAGGGCTGGCCTGATAACACACCTACCATCCAAGATACGTGCGAGACAAACACGTGGAACAGCACCGCTGATCGCTACTTTGGCAGCCAGCGTTAATGGTACGGTTTCGTGGAAAAGCGCAATTCACAGCATTTGTGGGTGAACATATGCAAATCGGCACATAAATCAGGCTGATGAAGCTGCAGCAGCCACCACAACCCGAAAATAAGTGTCTCTTTTCCCTTTAGGCTAACACTAGCACTAGCTGAAGTAACAGCTGCACGAGCCTGATGAGGCCCAAGAAGGCCATTAGAGTCTCTATCTCTGGTTTCGAGCACAGTGGACTGAATGCAAAACCCTCTTTGCAAATTTGTGGTCCGACTAATTTTTTTTTTTTTTTATCAGTCAGTTTGATCAGCATCGTGTTGTTGCATATGTTTTCCCAAAAGGGTCTGTACCGGGCTGTTACCTACACGGTGGGGAAAAAATGACTTTTTGCGTTAGAATTCCTAGCTTGAAATACACATTGCAGTCGTTAAAACAGGCTCGGGTTAGAGTTGGTGAAATCTTTGGTTCATCCTGATCTGTCTCCTTTAAGGCTGTCAAACTGAAATGAATTAAAATGCAGAGAAAATTATTTAGAAAAGGAAAGTGCAACTTTGCAATTTAACTTTGCTACAGGGATCAAGTTTTAAGAAATGTTTAGCAGTTTGGGTGTCTTTCGTCTTGGGAGCCTGAGGTCGGGCTCATTAAAGAGAAACAATTTTCAGAAAATATTGAACACCCACCTTTGGAAATTCTGTTCTCTGCAGGTAGCTAAAGGTGGGCCCTAAACTCACTGGTCTGTTTGAAAGGCTCAGCTTAGCCGTAAATAAAATTAAAAAAAAAATCAAACCAGGTACGATGGAGTAACTGTGATACCCCACGTGCAGGAAGGCAAAAAGATGCTCTTGTCCCCTTGTCAAGGGGAAGCACCAGTGTAAAGGCAGCGGTGATGCTCATGTTAGAAGGAGATGAGGTGGAAACAAACGTTATTCTGGGCTAGTAGTAGTAGACACAGAGCAGCGGTAGAGCAAGAGGGAAAGGTGGCCAACGTTCATCAGCGATGTAGACAGAGACCATGAGGGCTCCAGGATCTTGGGACTTGTTGCTGTTGGTTCTGAAAGAAAACAAATCTGAGGACCGCTGTTTGTACTTTTAAAGGGATCTGGCTGGTTGACTTCCTTTCAAGACGATCATTGGCATGATGTTGGGATTCTGCTGCTTTAAGAAAGATGAATTAGGGAATTTGAAGTCTTAGATGTGCATCTCGTCTTTTAATTTAAATTTAAATAAATAAATAGTTGGGAATAAAACCAGAGTGATTTGGTGTCACTTCCAGAGCTGAATAAAATGCTGAACCTAACTAAAACCCACCAATGGTAAAAAATAAGCTAGAAGGTTAAAATTAATCCCATTATTGTGCTCTAAAACATTATTAATAGGTGTAGAGGTTTTGGCAAATCCCGTTATTTTAATATTATCCTTTCTCCTAAATCTTTCATAGCCGGTTTTTATTTCTTTTATTAAATAGCCATTTTAGAAGAAGGATAAACTCCCTATTAGTGAAGTTCAGAAGTACATGACCCGCAGGGTCTGGCGATGAAGATTTTTTAAAGGATCTGTAGGAATTAGCAGCCGTAGCCGAGGAGTGACGAGGAATTGCTGTGCGTGAGCGGTCCTTCAGGCTGGGCACCGCTGCATCGCCCCATCTCTGTGCGGACCCCAGCCCAGGGCTCCGCATTACCGCACTGTGATACTATCGCATTTGCGGGATGATAATATCATGCTGATCAATTCAGAACCACAGAAGACCATATTCTGCAATCCCTATGCGCGCAGAATAATAACCGCGCTTTGCAAGGAGCCCCATTCATTCCAGTGGGACTCTCTTGTAATCAATATATTTGTTTCCAAATTATAGTGTTATTGGTCCAACTTGATCTTTATTCCCGGTAACCAATTGCGTGTGCAGAAGGCCTGGAAACGATGCCACAGCGAGGGCTGCTCTCGTCCCACTCCCATTGTTCCAGGACTCCAGTCCTCGGAGTTATTGTTCAAGCTGCCAGTTATCTCCGAGTGCTCCCAGCAGATGTTGGGGGGAGGGGGCAATTTATTTTTTTTTTTTTAAGAAGTTTGCCTCTTTAAGGACCAACTCCGACAAGAGATTAATTCCCTTTGCTCTCCCCTGCAGTGTGTTTTGTCTCTTTAAGTTGGAAAATATTTAGAGAGGAAAATGTGTTTTCTTGCTGTTCAAAATAATAATAATTTGCCAGTGGAAATTTATTACTGACTTCAAAGGGAGCCCTAAATTTGCTGATAGTAAACACGGGGCAATCCTGCTTTCACTACAGTCAGCGTAGCTATTCTTGCCGGGTTTCATGGGCGCTGATTTGAATGCAGAGCTGTCCGATATTTCCATTACGGTATTTCCATTCTGTGAGCATTCCATTCCGATACGATATTTCCATTCTACGAGCATCCTCCAAAGTTCAGCATTTATTTTTGTTTGTGGTGGAACAAAAGAAAAAAGAATTTGGGGCCGGTTTTTTAAGACATAGGATTGTATCAAAATATTAGTTTTCAAATCAAAACCTAGTTATCGTAAGAGGGTTTCTTAGATCAGGGACTGTTGGATTATCTTAATAAATAGAAGAGTCTTCTGGGCCATAACCTGATCTCTGGGGTGGTGGTCTTAGTCATAAAAGATGCAAGGTTGAAACTCCTTCTCAAGAAGAGCTTTTCACTCTACATATTCTGCTTGATGATCCACTCAAGCCCAAATCAAGTGATGGAGTATGACAGCTCTCTCTTCTGCTCTCTCGTGTGTACATCAGAAACAAACAGGGAAGCCCACAGGAAAGCTGGTTGATATGGATTTATCTCCATGGAACATTTTTGCTGTAATGATCCATCCTGTTTTGGTGACATGTCATGAAGATGACGATGTCCCAGCCAGTTCTGCTTCGGTCAAGGTGTAGAGCGCCTCAACGAATGAAGCCTACGGGATCCATGATGCAGAGCTCATCTCCTACACTTGGAAGTTCACATCCCATCCAGAGGGACCTTCTTGGCTTAGCTCCTTTCCTAGCCCCTACCTTATTGCTGAATATTGAACCAGGAACAAAACCAAAAAAAATTAATCCATGCCATGCCTTGATTAGGGATTAGAAATGTTAACCGGCCAGTGCCTTTTTCTGCAGGGGTATGCGGCCCCTATACCTTTAATTAGGGTAGCCTGTGGTACTTGCCATAAAGCTGATAAGTAATAAATAGCTGCCTTTGTCACATGCAAGTTCAGCATTGTGAAACGGCACACGGACGGCTTTAAAAAGCCTTTGATTAAACCCAGCACTACAGTAAATCTACAAACACAGAGGAAAGAAAAGAAGCTATTTAGTCTGTGCCAGTTCCCGGCATTAAGTATGCAAATTTCTCGGTGTCTTCAGCTCCCAAGAACAGCAGGCGCTGAATGCAGCAGCAGCAGCAAGCGGCACGACATCATTCATTTCAATCATTAAAACAAAAGCGGGATAAATCGCTACCTAATTTGTAAAATATGCTTATCATATAGGCTCTTTGGTCTTTAAGAAAAGCACCAGCTGAATGAGAATCACTGAATTATTTTGGAAAAAAAAATGCTTGAATCAATTCTGGTTTTCCCCCTTCTCCCAATGATTGTTCTTTTCTTTCTTTTTCCTTTCTTTTCCTTTCTTTCCCTTTTTTTCCCTTCCCCTTCCCCTTCCCCTTCCCAATTTCAGGTGAAAACAATCCGTAGCCTTCCCTCAAGCTCCCACCCCAAGCCACAGCCAAACAAGAATATATTCCTGAGCACACACAACTCAACATTCCCAGGTCTGTCTTCTCTCTCCCTCTTTCAAAAAAAAAAAAAAAAAGGGTAACACCAAGCCAAGCCCAGCCGGGAGCTCTGTGCTGAGCATCACCCACCACCCCGCGCCCACTGTGCCGTCCAGCAGCCACCCTCGTGCAGTGGATCAGCGATCTCCCTGCATGGCAAAATACGGATCCCAATAGCCTGATCCTGCAACCTGCCGGGAGCTGCCTGCCGAGGGAGCCCAGCCGGGCGGTGTTCATCACCCCCGCACCGAGGGACGAGGCTGTCTCCGGCCTCTTTCCCTGTTCCCAGGTGCTCAGCTCAGACACCATCGCTCTTTTTATGAAGAGCAGCAGTGAGGATTGTTGGTACACGGGGAGCATCATCACTGGATCCCTAGAAGGTTGCATTCTACCCCATCTGAACGCATGGTGGCCTGCAGGTAACTTATTTTCCCACTTAGACTGTTCCTTTCGCATGAACCAATTCACCAGGTTCTCTTCGGCTCGTGGCTACTTGGGATGCAGAGGACATGAACGCCCCCGCTGAGGCTGCCCCTATAACATGTCGTTGCTTACGTGGCTTCTCCGCCTCCGCTCCACGACGTGTGTGCAAGAAGAAGCGGGGCCAACAACCCTGCTCTTCTATGAAAAGTGTCCTTCGATGATTTACCAGCTGTTCAGCCATTCCGCCGTTAAAGGACAGTGCCGCTGGCAGTACAGCTCCCCACTGTTGTTATGCTGGGGCGTCAGCAGATGGAGCAGATCATGGTTATTGAAGTTGGATACAGCGCCTGTCAGAAGCCGTACGTTGCCTGGCATATGCAAATAGATCCCAGGCATCTGGTTGTGTCTTGGGCTGCCCACATGAAAAAAATATTAAAAGAAACCCATTGGTTAGGGAGACCCACCGGCCGTAGCTTGGATGTTACTGTGCCATAGCTACCGCGCGATTCGGGATGTGCTAGATAAGCCAGGGAAGGACTTTTCAAAAGTAGTAGGCGTACGTCTGGCCGTGCAAAATGCACACCCGATGGCAGACCAAAGGCTGCTGGGACTGGGTGGGTGCGATAGCACAGCCACGGCGGGGTGCAGCACCCACACACCACCGCAGCGCCTGGAGGCTGTTCTCAGAACAGGGGTTCGAATGAAATACGTGATGCACCTTGGATGCTTGTGCTGCCTTTTACTTCACTTTGGTATCGACTTAGTTCATCATTGGCAGAACGCTCAAGGGGAATTAAATGCTAGCTTATCCCCAATGTTCTTCAGGGTGGCTGCGTGTCACCCACCCAGTGCGCAGATGAACAAGCCAAGTGCATGAAAAATCCAGCCCAAATTGGTGCGGTTTGCTTTTGAGTGTAAAGTCCATGCCTCTGGACATGGAGCTCATAGTCCTGCCACGATTTCTACCCATTTCATGCGATCTTCTACAGCCAGGCCTTGTATCTTTCCAGTTGAGCCTGAGAAAGGATTTTCAGCCCCAGCGTCTGTAGGATGGTGACTCTTAACACTGATGTATGGAACAGCATCGGAGATGTTCTTGCATTAAACAGCATCATTGCAAACCGCCTAAAAACCACGGCTTGATGCTAGAGCGTTGTACTCGGATATGTGATAAGGGACCACCGAGATTAAATGTCGTGATGTACAGGTATCGCAGGTGTCAGTGCCCCGGCGCTCGCCCGTGACTTGGCGGATGCAGCAGAGTATAACCCCGCTCTTCTTCCATGGGGCAAGTTGAGAAAATGATGTTTTCTTTCCTTTCCCAGCAACGCCCGGCGTTACAGCACAGCTACCCAGAGAGTTTTCTTTGCTTCTCCTCTGGAGATGAAACGTGTTCTCCTCTCCTCCCATCTGCTCTGCTTCGTCCTGGCTCTGTGGAGGGGGCGAGTGGAACCACAGCAACCCCAGCGGGCTGCGCAGCGAAGGGATGGCCGGGGCTCGGGCACATCGCATCTCCCCTCCTCGGCCTGGCGGTCTCCTGGCGCTCTCCGCCATGCACATGCCTTTCCCAGCTACTGCCTGCTCCTGTGCTTCAGCCTTGGCTCCTTTTGCAGCATCAGAGGAACATAAAATGGGGGAAGGGAAGAGAAATAACATCCGGAATATTGTGCCTTCTAATTAGGCTGGCAGTGATCAAACAGCTTTTCAGGAGCACACTGTGTTAGGCTTGCTGGCACGGGGCTTTCCAGCCACGTGGGTTATTCCTCGGGGAAAAGCAAGCCCCGTCCTCATGGAAGCACCCGCGGTATCCTGGGGTCGCAGAGCAGCTTCAGCTGACCGAGAAAGACCTGGAGAAAGCAGCTGAAATCCAGCTTCCTTCTCCATCTCTGGTTACGGTGTCCTTACCGTAAAGGGACTCGTAGAAACTTCAGCAGCGCAAGCTGTTCCTGGATGTTGTTGTATAAATATGTTTTATGTATAAATATGCATTTGAATCCGTGTTTGGACTCAAACCTGTCTGTTCATCCAGCTGTCGAGTAACCTCTGCAAACAGCAGGGTCCTTCGTGACAGATTGAAACCAAGAAAACCACTGCCTGTTCTGCAAAACATTTAATTTGTTAAAGAGATGGGAACTTTGGTGAATTAATAAGATGCGCTAGAGAAGGGAGCTGCTCTCCGAAGAGCTGAATCCTGGTTGCAAGTGCAGTTTGCAGCTTGCTGCTAATCCTGCAATTAAAGCTACAGTACTGGCGTATCACAAAAATGGGATTTGCATAATTTGAAATTTGAGGAAAATCTCTAAATACTTTAATTTTGATAGAAACTGTTTCCACTGCTGACATGTGTCTACACCTATAATTTCAGTTGATAAATTGCTGTAATTTCTCCTCCATTTCATGTTCTTTCTAACATTAATTGTCAGTTGTGGAGTAAAACAGTAGAAAGAGAGAGAGAGGGAGAGAATAATGTCATTGTGCTTTTGTGGTGTGAATAGCCTTCTGAGAAATGATTATCTTCCACACAAATGCAAATTTTAAAAAAAAAAAGAGAGACCTCTTGGCTTGCACAAAACTACCACGATGGGCATCAACATCCCACAACGAGATAGGGAAACAAGGGGTTAAAGCCACATAAAGGTACCCAGGAGTGGATGCGGCCATTCCCCAGGCTGCTGGAAGGAAAGACGGACGTTCCACTGGGATGTGGAGCTGCGGAGGATGCGTGGTGATGCACAGCTGGGCAGGAGGAGGCCTGAGCTGCAGGGTCCCAGGGGGTGAATCCTCTGGTCCATCCGTCTCCTGCCCCAAGCGAGACCCTCGCAGAGCCATCAGCAGCGATGGACTCACCTGGCTGGGTTCCCCGGCCGGGCGGTGCGGAGGAGGCCGCCCAAATCGAGGGGGATGAAGGCAAGCGGAGGGTCCCTGCGTGGTGCAGCCTTGCAGCGCCGCCTCCGCCCGGGGTCTGCTCCCCACGCCACCTCCCCACACGCCACTTTTCAAGCTACTTTTAAATAAAATACCCTTTCAAACGGAGGGCTAGTGGTACTAAATTATTCTATTAATTTATTATTCATGATGAAAAATTATTCTAATAAACGGTGAAAAATTATTCTAATAACATTCCATCCTATTAATATTCTGCAGCCGAGCAGTTAAACTCACTTCCTGTGGCTGCTCCCCTCCTTAGCGCTGATCTATTTCTTACAGAGTTTATTGAAATTAAAATCTGCTTCTTTGGAAATGTGCTGCGTTTAACAGAACCAGTGGGGGGAGACGAGCTGTGAGCGAGGAGGGAACCAGGCACCGATTTTTTTCCCTGCTGCTGACAGAGCAAGGGGTTGCGCGGGGCGGCGCGAGCGGAGCGAATCCGTACGGCAGCAGGCAGGAGACGGGCCAGCCTGCGTCATTTGGGTGCTGTCACCCAGTAGACCGTCAACTTTTAGCACCCGGTATTGCTAATCCAGTGTCTCCCTACGTTTCTGAGTGCGGGGAGAGGGCTCCTTGCCTGGCCCCTTCCCTTGGCCCGTGACCTGCAAGCTCCACTTCTACACCTACCTCGAAACCCTGGCGTCTCTTCTCACGCCCATTCCTCGCCATAGAAACCTCCTTAAAGCCCAAGGAGCTGCGCCGCCGTAGCCCGGACAGCAGCCTCCACGGGGATGAGTGGAGCTGGTAGCCAAATCAAGGACGAGGCTGGGGACCCTGCTGTCACCCAGACCTCGGGGCCAGTCCCGGCAGCATCCTGCCGCCCCTCCTCCCCGCAGCCTCCCCGTGCGCTGGCACCACGCACTTGCCAGGCTTCATGCCAGAGATATTTTCCTAATGGTTCCTCTGCCTGCTCTGCTCGCTGCTCTCCTCGCTTGCCAGCTGGCTGGTGTGGTCCTCCGCCGTTGCAGGCAGCTGGGGAGGGGTTTCATGGGTATGCGGGGCTCGGGAGTCCTGCGTACAGGTGGTAGAGCATCCCCGGCAAGGTCCCCCGGGAGCCCACTGCTCCCCAGCAGGACCCAGGGCATTTTCTGGGTCCCCACTCAGGGCAAAGGGATGTGGGAGGCTGTGACGGGGGCATTCCTGGTCCCCAGAGCTTGCAAGTCCACACAGCTGTCAGAGATGCATTGGGGAAACATCCTAGAGAGACGTGGCAGAGAGGTGTCCCAAGGGCTGCGGATAACTCAGGGTTTCTCTTGCAACTGGATGCACTCTTTGAATGGTTTTGGAGAGTGGACAGCAGACAAGCAGGTACCACTGGGCACCTCTGAACCTGCCTGAGCAGCCGCTAAGGTGCCGTATCGTCTGGCTTTGCTCTCCCTGTCATCCGTACGGCTCAGAGGAAAAAAAATCTCTTACTTTGCAAAGGAGCAGCACGTCCATGTCTGTGGGTCTGTTGGCCATAGGTGTTGCTTTCCCCAAAGCTTCTGTGATCATCCTTGGTTCTGTCTGCACAAGATCTACTCCATGCCAGAGCCAGATCTTCTTCTGGCCTTTTCTTTTTCCCGTCTTTTTTCTGATTGTCTCCACAAACCTAATAATTTCTTGCACAAATACATCGCTCGTGCCTGCCCCTGCCCAGCTGGCACAGGCAGTTATGCCAATTGCACGGCAAATTAGATGCACAAGCGTCTGTCAAATGTTCCTGTGACTCTAAGTCCTAATGAAAAAGCTAACCTGCAGGTGACTTTATTACAGCTTTAACAAGTAGAGCGCCTTAGTGAAAGGGCTTCATCTCAAAGGACTTTCGCTGAAGCCACCTTCTTCGTTGTGCGTTCCTCCCTCGCAGCGTGGGTAATTAAAGAACCAGCCACAGCTCCGAAGATTCCTCAGCTTTTGCGTTTGAGGGTATCTTTCACTCTATTTTTTCCCTCTTCTCTGATGGCATATTAGATCAAGCCATTAAGCAACATCCTCTGTTTCTCCTGAGAATATTCATCGATAATAATGAATAGTACTTGCTCCAGGGTTGCCCCCTCCTTGCCCAGGAATATCGCCGGCACATGATACAACCCTGTTGGAATAACTCTGGCGTTTGTTTTTATTTCTGAGATTCATTTAATGTGTAATTTTTTCTGTCTCTCTGGGACTGTGGAGGCCCTGCTTTCTTCCAGGTTTGGAAGCTGTCAGCTGAAGCTGAGATTTTATCTGATGCAGTGGGGAAAAGGGTTTACATCAAAGTAACGCACAAGTGGAAACTCCTTAGTACCGACTGACTGCACCAGTGTGCAACAGCCTTACGTTAATTACACACGGACTCAGCTGTATCGATGCATTTCTCCTTTTCCCCAGTACAACCTACTTATTTAGTGGGCTTGTGTGACAGCAGAACAAAACCAAAATCTTTTGAACAAAGTTTCTTAATATTGGGTTATTTGTCCTAAACCCAGATGGCAATCTCAGAGCCACGCACTGCACAGCCTGTAAAGGGGCTTCTCTGAGGGATTGTCCCACTCCTGTTCAACAGATGATGGATGAAACCCCGAAATAATTATTCAGTGAGTAAAATAAAGGATTGGATTCAGGTGTGCTCCAGAATTAGGAGTAGGAGCACACGTCTAGAGCCTCTCTGAGTACCAGAGGAGCTTGTGCTGGTCTAATTCTGTGCACACCGATCTTCTTTGCCCTGGTAATTTTCTAGCTTCAATCAGACTTTGAGCAATGTAAATCTTGCTTTGCACCCTTCCAGCGTGCCTGTTGCAGAAGGAACCAATTACACAAGGGGAAATTTTTGTAGACAGTACCTTAAGCTCCATTTGCCTCATAACGTTTATTTCTTCCTTCTCTGAGAAGTTAATCAAGGGGTTTAATTCATTCACGTTGGTAAAGTTTTTCAGCTGACCTAGAACCCATGCAGCCACCCAGTCCTGCCCCACTCCATCACGGGGAGGGTCCACATTACTCGTGGGCTTGAAGGCATGAGGGGTGCGAGAACTGCCTCAAACCCAGTCGAAACCTGCTTGTGCGTGTAACTAAGCAGCTCATCTTGCTCCTGAGCTCCCACGTTCATCCCGGCCCCTGTTTGCCCATGGTATTGCATGAGCGATTGTTGCAAACGAGCGACTCCATCACTTCCAGACTCATCTGATAACCGGGATCAGGCACTTTGGGCTCTCTGGATTTTTGTTAGGTTGCTGTTCGGGCGTTACATTTTTTCAAGCACAATTTTAACTTTTGCAAGGCGAGCACTTGTCCCCGAGCCGATTATCGCAGCGGTGAAGGGCAGAACCCCCCTTTGGTGCCGGAGACTCCCTCGCTGCTCTCGAGAGCCTTTGCGCATCCCTCCTTGCTGTACCGCTTTCATGCGGCACGGTGCCTCTTGATGCGGGGATGTTTATCTTCTCTCAGTTCTTGCCCATTGGCGCGTCTCTCCGATAAAGTGCTTTTACTCAGATTGTGAAACCCACTGTAGTCCTGTCTTTGTTAAGAAGATAAGCTACAGCAGGAAAGCAGCAGCAAAAAAAAAAAAAAATATTCCTCTGGTGTGTTATATCTTTTTCTCCCAAGGAATATCACACAACTTGGACAGCTACTGTAATGCTAATATACAAATCAAAACTCTGAGAAGCAAAATAGAAACATCCAACCATATTAAATAAGTTTTTTTGTGTGTTTGAAAGCTCACAAAAATCTAGATATTAAATTGATGTCCTGGCACTTGTGCAGTGTAACGGGCAGATTCAATTAAAAGAAGAAAATATGTCCAGCCTGTAGTGTGGGCTAAGCAGCAATAAAAAAGCAAATCAATTTTTCAGGAGTTTCAAAGCCTGGTGCAGATTTCCAGAAGGCAGAAGCCAAAACTATATTTATTAAAAAAGACCCTAGGGGCTCAACAGTGTCATTTTAACCAAACTACTGCACCTTCAATATGATGAACTGTCACTATATTTTGAGAAATACTCTGTAAATAATCCATTTACATGTACAGATATAACACGTTATGTATGTATAGATAAATGCATATGCTTATGTTGCATATATTCGATGTCATTGATTATTTGATAGAGGTGCAATGGTATACTGCAAAAAAACACAGATCAAGCTAAGTTATAGACATTTGTGTTCTCAGATACCCAGCGTAACAGCAGCGTGTGGTTTTCTATATAGCGTTAAATTAGGGAATTGTATACGTATATGTATATATACATCTATACGTGCGAGTGTGTGTGGTTATAGTGTGTACATATAGGTGCCTATATGTATATCATAGAACACAGAATCATAGAACCATAGAATCTCTTGGTTGGAAAAGACCTTTAAGATCATCGAGTCCAACCATCCCTGTCCACCACTAAACCATGTCCCTAAGCACCTCGTCTGCCCGGCTTTTAAATACCTCCAGGGATGGGGACTCCACCACTTCCCTGGGCAGCCTGTTCCAATACTTGACAACCCTTTCTATGAAGAAGTTTTTCCTAATATCCAATCTAAACCTCCCCTGGTGCAACTTGAGGCTGTTTCATCTTGTCCTATCACTTGTTAGCTGGGAGAAGAGACCAACACCCACCTCACTACAACCTCCTCTCAGGTAGTTGTGGAGGGCGCACGCACATACAGTTAGATGCACATGTTGATGGATTATTTGCAGACTATTCCAGATGTAACTACACCAAAACTCCTGGTTCGGGGTTCTTAGATTTGCCGTCGTTGTTTTCTCTAAGTGGAAGGCGCATACGGTGTTGCTCAATGTGCGGTACTGAGACACACATTGTGCAGTGCAGAACCAAGAACGGCAGCTCAAACGTCCCTACTCTCCTCCAGCCATACACAGTAATCTTTAAAAATCTAGGGGTGGGGGAGTCCCCATCTCCCTTTTACTTTTTAATCCTATTCCAGCAAGGTGTCTGCAGCCAAAGCACAGTTGTGACCCCATTGAAATGAACTGCAAAATTCCCGGGTGAACAGAAGAAGGGTTTCCGCCAAAAAAATTATTTTAAGGGATCCATTTGAGCTTTTGGTCACTAGTTAGCTGGATCAAATCTAGAAATCAAGTCTAGCAAATCCTGCTGCCAGCCACGGACTCAACCTGCTTCTGGTTAATCCCTAACAACTTCTGCACGCTCATCTATCTGTTGCAACGACAGGGAAGCTCTGCCATCCAGCCAGCTTCTCCCACTTGCATGAGGGATTTTTACTGTCTCTTTTATTTCCCCCTTTGTTTTTTGTCACCGTTGTTGCTAGAAACAGGTGATCATAAAATGTTTCACCGTGTTCAGGCAGCAAACTGAGAAAAAATAATTTTCTCTTGTTACACTGAGCCACAGATTTATTTCCCTGAAGGAACCCAAGTGTGACTGCAAAGATAAAAAAAAAAAAAAAAAAA
>VYZW01036069.1:113362-159320 GCA_013401315.1 Balaeniceps rex
AAAAAAAAAAAAAAAAGAGAGGGGTAAGCAGCATGGTGGCGATGATTAAGGTGCCCTTCCAAGAAATAAATAAATAACCCCAACCTCCTGGCACCGTCGCGTAGGTCTGCATTGCACCCTGTGTCATTACACCGCCTCGCTGTGTAATCAAGACGGGAAAGAGCTCAGCAGAGTGAGGACCTCCCATTTCAGACCCTCGGTGCTAGAGACAATATATACCCAGCTGGCAGGATGGATGTGTTTTTTATTTAAAACACAGACAAACACGCACACAGAGGGAAAGAAACCCTGCAAAGCCAAATTGGCTTCTAAATCTATTTACGTTTTGCGAGACTCAAGATCACCTTGAACCATCTTTGCTGTTTCCGTTCCTTTTTCCTTTGAAGTTGCAAGTTCTACATAAGCCCTTCAAAAAAAAAAAAAAAAAAAAAAAAAAAAAAAACCCAAAGAAGGAAAGGGAAAAAAAAGGAAGTGTATACAGAAGCCATTTGTGATACGTATTTTTTAATACTGACATTTTAAAAGGTTGAAATGTTATGGCGTCTTTTGCAAAGTTATGCCATTTCAATAAGATAACATGGCATTTTACCATTAAAGAAAAGACCCTCTTTTTCACTCGTACCTTTGAACAGTTTATCATTTTGCAATAATATCCTTCAGCTATGTACCTCTCTGTTCTTTTTCAAATGGAGGACAACATCTCTTCTAATTGTGCTTATGATGCCAATTAGCGTTGGGGTTTTCTGCTTTTTTTAATAAACAGCCTTTCTAAGAGCACCATGGCTGTCCTAAATATTCTTTCTCCTATATGGGATTCAGGAAGAAATTGTAATTAATTCCTCTTTCAGTGAAAAAGCAAAGCTATTTTTAAATCGCATGCCTGATTGAATTAACAAAGTGTTAGACAATTAACAGTCTTTCTTTTTATTTTTATGTTCTTTAAAATGCAGATTCAATTTAATACTGTTTTCCCCTTCCTCCTTTTCATGTGTCCTAATTGTTAGCTAAGTAGTGTCAGGACTGTGTGTTATCGGCCAAGGCAGGTGTCAGGTTTAATATTATTAAAGATGCAATTACTCCTTTCTCAAGCACAGCTTGTCAGTTTAGCTCATCAATGTATATATCAATACATTTTTAAATGAAAAAAAAAACCAACAACATTTCTGTTTCCCATCCATAATGATCTCCTTGGTATCTTGCCCCTTGTTTTGGAAATGTCTCTCTAACCTCAGCACGCAGGAGCCCTGGGGAATATAATGAGGTCTGGTGGTCCTAAGGAGCTGCACAGCCAAATTCTCCAACCTAGAATCATAGAATCATTTAGGTTGGAAAAGACCCTTAAGACCACCCCAAACCCCAGCCTGCGAGACTCCGAGGACATGTTCTTCTGCATCATCTCCCGTGGCCACCACTTTGAACGAGAGCACCTGTGAAAGCTTGGAGGGAAAAAACAATAACTGAGGAGTTGAGTGATCTCTTGACGACAGGTCCAGCGGGACGCCTTCCCTCGCCAGCTGTGTCAGGAGGCTAGCTTCCACACACTCCCAGAACCTCCGAGACTCTTTCCTCTCCGCTGTATCGTATTTCCAGCAGGCATCTGGTAGGTTGAAGTCCCCCACGAGAACAAGGGCTAGCGATCGTGAGACTTCTCCCAGCTGCTTATAGAATATTTCACCTGCCTTTTCATCCTGGTTGGGTGGTCTAATACAGACTCCCACCATGATATCTGCCTTGTTGGCCTTCCCTCCTGACTCTTACCCATAAACCCTCAACCCTATCATCACCATCATTAAGCTCTAGACAATAAAACACTCTCTAACATACAGGGCTACCCCACCGCCTCTCCTTCCTTGCCCATCCCTTCTGAAGAGCTTATACCCATCCATTGCGGCACTCCAGCTGTGCGAGTCATCCCACATGTTTCCGTGATGGCAACTATGTCATAGTTTTCCTGCTGCACAGTGGCTTCCAGCTCCTCCTGTTGCTGCCCGTGCTGCGTGCATTGGTGTAGATGCACTTCAGTTGGGCTATTGATCCCGCCGCCTTTTCTGGGGGAGAAGCCCTAATTCCTACGTGACCATTCTCAGGTGCTTCCATGGTTTCTAACAAATCCATAACCCTTGCGTCTTTGCTGCCACATGGATCTCCATCCCCTACCTCCACTGAGGTGGCAGACCGAAGGACCTCGCTAGCACACCATCCCTCAAACATTGGTGTGCCGCCCCCAGGCTTATCTCCAGTGAGCCTGGTTTTATTCCTTTCCCCCTTCAATTATCTTATCCCTTATCCTTATCTTACCCCCTTCAATTATTTTATCCCGTTCCCCCTTCAGATCAATTATTCTCAAAGCTTACGCTGTGCCCCTTAAGGGAAATTGTTCTCTGACTATTTCTGGTCAGATGAACCATGTCCTGAAGGGTATATAAGCCATGAACAGATAACAGTTTAACAGATCAAGTTATGGTTTATTCACACATCTTCTTCCAGCATCAGCACACCAGAGGTAGTCTCACTCTGACACTTTCCTTTCCTATTAGTCTACAGCAAGCTCTTTTTCAAGATGGGTTCCCAGGAAATCCACAGTCCATATTTACGACCATCCCAACCTGCATCTTGCAGACTGGTCATTTCAGCATGAGGATGATGCGCATCGCCAAGCCAGCTTCCATTTATTCTGGAAATTTGCAGATATTCTTTCCTGCGGGACATAATCTGCAGCCAAAGAGCTTCCGAGCAAACCCATCTGAAAGTTCTCCAGTTTAGAAAAATATATAAAATGCAATGGGCTATTTTACCGAAATCTAAACTTTTATGGAAAATATATGCTCCTTCACTATTTTCTCTCAGAATGTCATGATCGAAAAGCATTTCCAGCAAAGGAAACTTTGAAAATAATTGGCCAAATGTGGGAAAAAATAGTTAATGCCCCTCTCCTCCCCCAGCTCTTTTTGCTTTCCACTGCTGAAAACTAAAGTGCAAAAGCCCCCCCTGGCACGACGCTGCTTCGGCATGTGCCGTTGCCTCCACCCTGGCTATGCCACGACAGGTTTCGGTGCCACAGCTGGAAATCAGCTCATCTGCTTGGCCGTGTTGCACATCAGCCGGCTGCTTTTGGGCTGGAAGCAGAGCGGGAAGAGAGGGGCTGAGGTCTGGGATCGTTACTCGGTTATTTCCAGGTACCCTTGATTAATGACAGCGGTTCCCTGCTCCGGTGGGTCATGCGTGTCCTCGCGTGGGCTCTCCACGCTCCTGCGAGCGCATCGGTGGCTGCACGGGAGCTGGGTCACTCCCGGAGCAGCCGCGGGATCCTGCGGCTGCCGGCTCAGCCGTGCATGGCTGGAGACTGACAACTAATGGTTAGTTTGCAAATAGCTGCATAAAAGATCAGAGGATAATGTGCGAGGGGCGGGGAAAGGAGAAGGAAGGAAGGGAGGGGAATGACTGGTGGTACTTAAAAAAAATTGATTCCCATTTAATTTTGATTTAGTTCGGTATTAATTCTCAACAATAGGGTTCTTAATGCAGAATTTTGCCCAGCTTTCATGCGGTATCAGGATCTGGCGGGGTGGTAGAAACTGTGACTGTAACGAAGAGGGCCACATATTCGTCTCAAACTTAACTTCTCCAGGCTTAGTTCTCTTCTCAACCCAGGACAAATCAGAAATAATTTCATTTCCATTAATACATTTCCCAGCCGTGTGAATCTGATGGAACAGCACGGCGCTTCACGTCCTCCATCCGCTGTTAAAGAGAAGACATTACGTGTGCCATGGCATTACTGAGAATAGGAAATATGAGATCATAAGATCAAAGCAGTGGAGCTTTGTGGTTTAAGTTTTTGAGAGAGAGAATAAGGAAAAAAGAGAGAGAGTGACCCTTTTAATGAGAGCCCTTTAAAGCCAGGGCAACTTGGGAAAATTTACTTCCGTGCAAGTAGAAACTCTGATCAGTTCTCATATTGTTATGGACAAGAAGGGAAGAAAAGGGAAGAGCAGGAGGTCTCCAAGGGGAGGTCTCCAGGCTCCTTGCACGCTGGCTGGGATGTGAGAGCATCCGTGTGCCCTCACAGGTTGGCCAGATCCTTCGAGCCTGTCACCTACCACCCTTCCCCAGAGATGCTGCAGGAAAAGCTCCTACAGATACCATGGCCCAGCCACCTCCCAGGAGGTCCCATCCCAGATGACCACCTGCATCTGCTGGTGGCAGTGGGGAGAGGGTGGGGAGTCTCCTGTGGAAAAGCCTGTAAAATGGGACTTCTGGGAGAGTGTAGCTCATTTTGGGAAGAGAGGGCAGGAGGAACAAGAGGTCCTGTGTCTGTGGGCTGGTAACAGAGATGCCGTGTCCAGGGAGGGTAATGGAGAGGTTAGAAAAGGGGGGACCTGCTGCCTGGAGACCCTCTGAGCTTCTGCACGGGAGGTTGAGAACAACAGCCCTGTGAGTGCTGCAAGGAGGAACGTGGAGGAGGAGGAGGCCCTGAGACACTGAAAGTATTCATTTCCATGGGAGCTACCTGGCTACGTCCTTTCCTCACCTTTGACATTCGCCACCCATGAATTTTAGCTCTGAAATTTGCTGTCACGGGGCAGTCGTGTGGCTGCTCTGCTACAAGACCCTTGGCGTTATATTGGCAATAGCATTTGATTGTTGCACTTTGATATAACTGAATAGGTAATCAGACCACTCTTTATTTTAGCCTGAGGATATGCCTTTGATTTGTAGAGGTTGGCCATTTCTTATCTGAGTTTGAAAATGGGATTATTTAAATGTGTATTGATGTTTTTCATGTGGTCTAACTGTGCGGTTCAACATGGTAATTCAACTCATAGCTATACCAGATTGTTATCTAATCTGATAAGATATGAACAGCACAAAGCCGAGATGATGAAACAATCAGGATTGTTGACTCACTGGGGTCCTGCTAAATCCAGTCTGCTTTCATACTTAATTATCCTGTCAAGTTCCTCGAATCTTAGCTCCTCCAGCACTGCGATGGCGAGAACGGTGGTAGTGACACCGCTTGGTGAATACATAAGTTGATCAAAATAATTTCAGCTGATACAATGGCTATTTATGCCTCAACTGCAATATGAAAAGCTACTGATTCAAACACCCTAGACTGCAAAATTGGCCCTCTTAGCATTTCTAGGATCACTGAAGGCCGTTATTAAAGGCCTCTGGAAGTTAATGTTTTGCTAACATGAGCTTCCACCTGACTGTCTCATACCAGAGGGGGAAAAAGAGCAAGTGAAAATTCAGCCTTCCTAATTTTCATCCTAACCTGGTCTTTTCTAGCTATCTACACCAGGCACTTTACCTGACCCTGAAAACTTTGCTGGAAATCTACAGCCCATTCCTTCTGATGCTGCTTACATTATATTTTATTCTTATTATGACTGCCACTTTTATTAAAAGATAATTAAGCCCTATTAATTAGATCTAAAAGATAAATTTTAAAGGCTCCCCCCACCGCTTGCAAACAGCTCATATTTTCAGTCTGGTTTTCTTGATCATCTTGGGAGTACTCACAAGAGTACGTGGTGTATCGCAAGAGGTGACGGCAGAGGTAATGGCAGGTATAGGAGGTGAAAACCGGTATTTCGGGTATTCAAGAAAACGAGCATTAAGGATCAAGCAGAAGTAGTAGAAATATTTTAATGGTCTGAATTGAAAGCATACTCCGGTAAGTTTTACAAGGGTCTTGTCTCTGCTGTTAATTTGAGGTCAGCGTTTTGCTATCAGGTGGTATTTATTTGTAGAGTCATCTGGGTATGAAGGAGGTCCGTTGATAGTGACATTTTAAATGGTCGGAGAAGGAAAAAAGGCCCATAAATGTTCACGGAAATCCCAAAGATCAAAATATCACTGTGTCAAGCATCTTTTGCTGATTAACTCGCTGGCAGATTCACCTGTGGATGTATCTGGAAGAATCATTAAGAGGTTTGTTACGGTATAGAGCAGCCAGTCAAGCATCCTTGTATTTAAAATCGACACTAAAAAATATCCAGATATTGAAAGATGCTGCTTTACCTACGGGGTCTGTTTTAAAGGGAAACCCACTGCTTCAGTTAAAAGCATTATCAACTGTGAGACTGAGTGATTTAGATCAAAGCTGTTAACGTTCCCTTTGAGAGGCAGCACCAGGTAAAAATACCGGGCTTGCAGAGAGCTGAGCACCTCGCCGTGAAGATGGGTACTACCACACTTCTCAGCACCTAGGCGGTGGAAACTTCTGGCCACAGATGGTCCGGGAGCCTCAATCCACTAGCCTTTCGTGCTGGTCCTCTTGAAAATTGTAGCTATTATGTTTAAATTAATTATGCTGTTTTCTGTCGAAATTGCAGAGTGCTCTGTGAGACAGCCTTGCCCGGCCCCGGTACACACGGGGCGACAGGAGGCCCTGCCCTGGTCTTTCAGAAAGGCTGTAATTAGCATGGAAAGGAAAGACCAACTGTTGTTTGAAAATGTTAATGCTAAAGGTCTCGTTTAAGCTGGTGTCTCTCGTAGAAGCCCATGTCTCTCATATAAGCTGATGGAAAAATATGTTACTTTTCTGCTCTGGCTTTTTCCTTCCCCCCCGTGGGGAACTGTGCCTTTCAGGGGTTCTCAGAGGTGGGTTCGAGCGTGCCCTCCTGCTCAGCCCCCTCCCTGGCTCCATCCATACCATTTCTTCAGCTTTCCCAGGCCATTTCCATGCAGCCATGATGCCAGGAGCCGTTCCCGACTCCTGCTGCTGACCATCTCTCTTCCATCCCTCCTTGAGTCCCGCTTTGTCCTTCCATCAAGACACCCCACCGGTGAAGGATGCGGCGTAAAGCCAAGCCAACCTCCTGGGAAGATCAATGGGGACTGATCAATAGCTGCTCTGTAAAAAAATAAGACGATGGGGAAACCTCCCTGCCTGGGCACATATCGAAGCTGTGTGCCACCCCCGTCCTGCACCCCTCCGCTTGAGACTGTCACCGCTGACAGGACCCCAACCTTGTGTTTGCCCATAAAGCTATAAACATGCGCTCAACACCACAGACAGACAGACGGCAGAGCAGACAGATGCCGCAGCTGCAGAAGAGGGTGTTTTCTCCATGCTGTCTCCAGGGATTACAGCCTAAGAAATCCAGTTCCATGCACGTATATCATAGAATCACAGAATGCTTTGGTTTGGAAGGGACCTTTAGAGGCCATCCAGTCCAACCCCCCTGCAGTGAGCAAGGACATCTTTAACCACATCAGGTTGCTCACAGCCCCGTCCAACCTGACCTGGAATGTTTCCAGGGATGGGGCCTCCACCACCTCTCTGGGCAACCCCTGCCAGTGCTTCACCACCCTCAGTGTAAAACATTTCTTCCTTCTATCCAGCCTAAATCTCCCCTCCTTTAGTTTAAAACCATTACTGACATGACAAGGTTTCCAAACTGGATGAGCAAAGGTGTGTGAGGGGACGGGGTTAGCGACATGCTTTTCTCTACTTGTCCATATTCTTGGCGTAGACCGCAGGGTTTGAAAACTGAGGGTTGTTCAGTGCAGGATCCAGGTCCTTAAATATTTTTTGATGTACCAGAGCTATGCGAGCTTATACCCCTGGAGCATCCATCCCTTACACCTTCCCGGCTTGCAGACAGATGCAGAGCATCAGACCTCGGGGTCCGCATTAGTGTTCGGGCTGACCAAACCTTGCTCATTTGGGAAAGCGTTGAGTATTTATTTTCCTCTAGGTAAATACAAGCCCTCTCCTCATCGGGCTCCTCTTCCACCCCAAGAGCTCCTTTGTGTGGCTGCCGCCTCCCAGGGCTGCTGTCACGTCCCCCCCGTGCACGTGGACCTGGTGGTGACCCTCATTCCTGACCACACCTGGGCTTGCTGATGAGGTTCAGAATGCCTTAAAATAGGTTAATTTGTAGGAAAGTGACAGAAATAAATTGCTGGCACTTTTGTGTGCTGATAAGTTTAACCTTTTTTTTTCCCTGAGCAGCTAAATTGCCAATCATCCGGAAACACACTGGAGTTCACCCATTACATAAAGGAAGCTGTTAGTCTCATTTAAAACAATATTGACCTTTTTCCCGTCCTTTCCATTCTGACTAAATTACAGGGTACATTTTTTGAAATGTGGCTTTTGTCTGACTGTAACCAGGTGACCCTGATTTTTCCTCTTTTTTTTTTTTTCTCACAGCTTTCAACCTTTCTTTTCTACTTCTAACACAGTTCTTCGTTTAACCACTGAGATTTTCAAATCCAGAGATATTTAAAAAAAGAGTTTGCATGATCCATATATTTTCCAGTTACAAAAATCTACACCTGGAAACTACAGAAAGCTTAGCTGGTGCACGCTGAAACACATGGTGTGGGGGTAGCAGGGGGCATTGGGAAAACGATGGAGATGCATCTCTGTTCTTCCAAACTCAGATCAGTGAGCAGGTATGAGCTTTCGGTTTCACTCAAAATTCATTTCAGATGCAGCATTACCAATAGGTTATCTTCTGGGAGCAAAAATATTCCTGCTAACAAAGAATCGGGTTTTTTCCTTGGTTTTATCTTTAAATCAGGCTGTGAGTACGTATGGCTCTATGTAAAACCAATGTAACTCATTCTGAGAGATTTTTTTCCTGCACAGAAACATTTTTCAGTTCATCTGGAGCCTTGGGCTGAGCCCCCGATGTCAGATTCTGAGGACATGACGATACAAGAGTGGAGCCCAAATTGTTTTTCTTGTACCCAAGCCCTCTGACAGCAGCGTGGCCTTAGGGATATATTCTGCTTACGTTGCCTTTGTTATTTCCTGAAGAAATACAAAGAGACAAAGTCTCCCTGCTCCAGCTTCCTTCCTTCCCAGTTAGTGCCCAGTGGCCACTGGGCATCGGCGGTATTTCCATAGACTGAGCTGAAGCCTCCGCTGGGATTTACATCCCTGGATCTCCATTGCAACAAATGACGGAGGCTGAGTTACATCAGGGAAGGATCTGAACCTTCCTCCTGCACGTTCATGAATGTGCTTATGGCATTTGTTTCTTGTATTAACTTTTCCTGGATAAAAACTAAAAATATTCCCATGTACATTCCGCTAGCTCTTGGCTCGTATAGAAACGTGTCTTCTCATTAATACAAGCGTTTTTTTAATTCAGACGTATGTTGGTTCTTCATATTATTTTTTCTAAATCACTGAAGTGTGGGGTTTTTCCCCCAGTCAGGCCTATTTTAGTAGTTCCAGTGCTTTTTGCAGGAATCCTGAGATGCAGGAAGCTTTAGGAAGACTTCCCTGGCAAGGGAAGCATATTTCCATTCAACTTAGGAAATATAGGGAGCTTCTGCGGGAGCATTTATCCTGCAGGTTTGATGCCGCAATAGTGAGAACCAAAACAGAACGTGGTATCTTCCAGCTTTAACCCCATCTCTTCAACATTTGATTAATCTGAATCAGTGGCATTGAAAATGGCTTGAAATGTTTAATTGTATTCTCTAGGAAAGAGATATTCAGCAGCTAGAGTGCCTTTCAAATCAAACTGCCAACAGAGAAAATAATTTCTTCAAATTGCTTACTGGTACAATGTTCTATCCATCTGTGAAAATATTTGGGTTGCATTGCTGGGATTTGATTGACTCTCCTGCCAACACCAAAATTTTAATAAGCTATGAAGGGACAAATTATTCCAGCCACCGTATCTACGTTTTGTGGCCGGGCTTTGGGAGGAGAGAGAAACGCTTGCACTTGATTGCAGGTGCAACTCTGCCACTGCGACGGCTACGTGGGCTGCAGGCAAACAAGTTCCCGGGTGAACTGGTGCATGCTCCGGCCGCGTGTCCGTGCCTCTGCTTCTCCTCCTCTCCCTCCTCGCTGGGAGAGGAGCAGCCAAACCCTCCTCCCTCCTCCGTGGGGCAGAAGCAGTGCATTTTCTCTTTGGGCTGGCAGAGCTGCAAAGATGCTGCCTTGCTGATGGTTTTGGGGTTTGCGTTTAATTCTAGTCATGCTGGTAGAGCAATTCCTTATCTTTTGGTTCTACTTTAGAGCATAGGATCCAAACATTCTTCCAGAAACCCACGATGCAACAATGTGCACACTGGACTTACACAGCCATAGGAATAAAATAATCCTACCTGCTGTGTACAGCCTTTAGATTATCCGCTTCTACTCAGCATTAGTATGTGCCTGCGCGTAAAATTGCCCCGCACAATTATTCAATCTCACGACAACTATTCAGTTTGCAAAGCAAAAATAATCATGTGATTACCCTGTAATTAGCTGATAGTTACTAATCAATTACATCTGCAGAGTTTGCCTTCCACCAAGGAGGAGCGTTGTGGTGATTTACGGGGAAGGCACGGTGCCTGCCCCGAGCAGCTTGCAGGAGTCCAGCTTTGCTTTGCTTAATGGCTGAGCAGTTGTTGGGGCTGGAGGAAGAAATACGGGACCAAACTCTTCATCAGAGCGGAATGGCAGGAGCCAGGCATCTCACGGACCAGCTACGGCGTCGGTGGGGTGTGCGGCGGGAGCTGGGTCGGACGTGTGTAATCTCGTTACGGGGGGATTAACGCTGAACAGGTTGGCTGCGAAAGTGTGTTTGAATGAGGCCTGAGCGAAGAAAGCAAATGAATTCCCAAAACATTTTGGATATTCCTGCTGTCACTTGTCTTCTCCGGGCTTCGCGTAGCCAGGGCTGCTTTATTTGCTGCACTGCTGCAATACAAATTAGCACAAAGTAAGGTGTATTCTACAGGTATTTATTTACCTTGATATTCCTCTTTTCCTGAAAAGATGAGTGTTATGGTCTACACACAGGCAAAAAGTAAATTTTAGTACGTACGTTGGCAGTGTGGGTTTGTTCTTCTGGCATGCAGCTGGAAACAAGGGCGCTTGGCTTACCTGTCCCTTCCCCACTTAGCGACAGCATCTGGAATATTTGCAACTGGTGAGAAAACGGGATGAGCAAATACCTTTGAATAACAACAGAAACCTGGTAGAGTCCCTAATCTCTGGGTACGCGCTCACAAAACTCTCCCAGAACATCCCTGGCTCGAGCTTGAACGTTCAGGGCCACTGGGCGCACGGAGGAAGGGATGATTTTGCAATATCCAAGGAGCGGTGCTGGGAAAACTGAAGGGAGAAGTGAAGCTACCGGCAAGTTTGAAAAACCATCTGATAAATATTTCTGCTGTGAAAGAAGGAAGTAAGAGATGACAAGAATGGAGATGTGTCCGTGGGAAGTTAGGCAGGAGTTTAAAGGGGAGGCTGAAAAGCTTGAGCTTGGTGCTGCGGGGGAGAAGCTGATTTTTGAGAGAAATGGGGGAAAAGGGTGAAAATATGATGGAAGAGAGAGAGGGACAAACCCTGAGGTTACAAATGAGGAAGAGCCGTGCTCGAGGGAGCAAGAGCGGGGAGGCTTGAGGACCTGTGGGCAGAAGAATGTGCAGTCGGGTGCAAAACCATGTCACCTGCCCAGCCAGTCATGGAGCCCAGCAGGACTGTGCCGTGGGCCCACGGCTCTGATCCCAGGCGGCTGCTTCCATTGCGGCTCTGCCAGCGCCGAGGACCGCGCTCCGGCCGGGAAGAGCCTAGCCACCGGGGAGCGGGGCTGGATGCGTGCACGCTGGGCCCTCACACCTGCACGGCGTGGGGGAAATTCATCCTCCTCACCGGCGCGTTTCTCCCTCCCTTTCTATCATCTGAACCTCCTATTAAGAAAGATCCCGACAACACTATTAAAATGTCTTGCGTCGATTGAAAATGCATTGTTCACTAAAAGCTAATCAAAGCGCGGGTAAACACAATGGCCCCTTTTCCCCCAGCCTGACGTTTCATTTACACAAGAGCTCACGCGTCGCACCGGCGCTCTGCCATGCAGCCGTCAAGCATTGATTGTGCTATTCAGCAGGATGGCTCAATAATTACAGCCCCGGATCTCCAAACCACACCAAAGAGCAGGCTTACCACTGCTAGCTTTTGTTACTAATTGTCCTTCAGGATACTTGAGATGAATTACCGTGGCTTACATTTTCCTGTTTTTCCTTTCTCTTCTATTGGGTTAAAAAAAAAAAAAAAAAGAGAAATCTTTCCACTTAGCGGAGCTGGACGGATCAGACAAGTGTAGCGTTGGCTGTTGACAGCACTTCATAAGAAAACCCTCTGACTGCAAACCGTCTCATTGATATGTTCAGCTTGACGCCTCGGATTGATTTTTGATTGTTTTACGAAGCTCGCTTGCGCATGTTTTCATTATCAAGGCTGGGCAGTTTTCATACTAACACTTACAAAATGTTAGAGCTATTAATATAATTTGATATCATCTATACTGCATCTAATTGTAACAAGTAATCCAACAAATTAAGCCTCTTTCACCAAAGCCCTCCAAAACGGATTGCACTTCTGACTATTCTTTTAGTTTGGTTGGTTTGGGGGCGCTTGAAACAGCAGCAAAATTATTTCAGTTCTAACTTTTTGATCCTGCTAGTTGTGAAGACAGAATTAGGGCTGAAAGTTTTAAATTGGAGACAGGTGAATGCGATCAGCACCAAATCCGTGCTTATTCCCAGCGACTTCATCGGGAACCGGGTTGGCTCCCGTGCAATCTGTGCCGGGCTGCGGTTTGGGAGGCGATGGCACGCTCAGGGAGAGGACACTGTCAAACATTCCCCACACACATGGACCATTTCGATGTTTGTCCTTCATTTATTAAATCTGCTGTCCCCAGCCATCCCATTTACTAAATCCGCTGTCCCCAACCGCCCTGCGGTCACCCCCCATGCTCCCATTCCCCATGCCCAGCCTCCAGGCTCTGATCCACCCTTCCCCTTGCTCTTTCTCATCATTCTCCGACGATGCTAGCTCATCGTAAGCCCCTCTGATCCTCCAGAAACCCCAGAAAGGAGGTGTGATGTTGCTTGGTCTTTTCCATGCAATCATTGTGCTCCTGCTGATGACCCCAGTGAGATTTTTTGCACAGGAATGGCCTGGAGCCGATCCGAACTCCCCCAGAAATTTAGGAGGAACTTTCCTTCTTCCTAAGGCAGATGGAAGATACGGGTCATGGTTGAGTAACGTTGACTGCTGTGGGTAGCTGGCCCACACGGGGAATAAGCTCCTTCTGCTAGTCCTGTTTAGCCGTTATCCCTTGGAAAAACGTGCTGCCGGCACTGCCTTTGCCTTTTTTCAAATGCAGTATGTAAAAAGGAGGAACGCAACCATCTAAGCTGAATTTTAGAAGACGGAGGCCCACAGCCCGTATGTGAAACTGCAGCTGGTTTTGCTCCCGCGTTCGCTTTATCTGCGTGCGCAGACGGCGTGATCACCCGCTCGGGGAGCCGAGCAGCACACGGTGACCAGGCATCCTGGATTTCACAAGATTGTCCTTTTTTCTCCAATCATAGGAGAAAAAAAAAATCATTTCCCATCACTTTTCCCCCCATTTTTTCCCCAGTGAATGAAATTTAACACTCCTTGGTGCCACACGTCATTTTTCTGAGCCTGATATACGATTACCCCAGTTTCCATCAGCTGGGCAGGGGCTGGGAATTTCCACTCATGAACAAATGCACTTCTTGGTTTTCTTTTTACAAAAAAGCGTGGCCCTAAATAGTGTGTAAGCACTCTCCTGCGACCATGCGCTCTCTTCATAACCCTTCCACTTGAACAAAGTGATTGTCTGAACTGAAATCGCTTCACTGAGATGATTAAATTAGTTCCTACATGCCAGAGATGTACAGAGGTCTTGACATTTATATTTGGGTACGAGAGTCTGACATTCAAATGTATTCGTGTTTGAAAACAGCGTAATTTAAAAAGTAGCATAAAATCCTTTAATACAATAGGGAGCGAGGGCAACGCTGTGGTTTGGCTGGGGCTGTGCAAAATGATCATTTCCAGGGGCTGCAGCAAGGGCAGACCTGCGCCGGCTGGGCTGGCGCAGGCAGGGGCGATGTGGTCTCCCCAGCGTCCCCCAGACACCCCAACACCCCGTGTGCTGGGCTGAAATATTAAACCCACAGGAGCCAGGGCAAAATCAACCTCGGTCTGCACGTGGCTGAGATGTCTCTAATCGCAACGAGTTTATTTTGACGTGATATAATCCCCTATTTCTTCCTGCAGGTTGGAGTACACCTGCGGCTAGGCTGTCAAACCAACAAGCACGCACGGGCTAAATCTCCAAAAAGGCAAAATGAACAATTAATGACGTTCTCGGTGATCCCAGCAAGTGAAAAGCCACAACACACGTGCAGGCAGCTTATTCCAGATTCAGCCAGCACCCCTATAAAGCGAATCTGCCCCGCCATTAAGTTCTGTATTATGTGATGAGGACGCTGTAGGCTGTTGGTTGCCATTATTTAGAAACTAAAATTATATGGGTTTTTCAATCATTTTTGGCCCAATGATCCACTTATTTAACATGTGTATTAAAGACCTCTATCAGAATCCAAATCCCATTGCCCTATCGTGGCTTGGATACCCAAGCAGGCACTGTCTTTTGCCTGGAAATAGGATTTTTAACTTTAACACACAGCAGCATTGCTGCTTTTCGATGTTATTTTGAATGAGTGAATGCAAATGACGTTATTCAATTTGCAGAAGCGGTTTCATTCATGATGTGACATTAGCATCTGGTACCTAAAGGAAACATTCTTCACCAACTAAAATAAAAAAAGTCTGATTGACAAATTCCTGAGAGCAAATCCCCCACTACGCCAGCAGCGAAGCAGTCTGGTAGTTTCAGTCTTTTGCATCAAAACATAACTCTGTTGGGATATTCATGGTTTTTCCCAGGATGTTCCTCAAATGTGGGGGGGAAAAAGAACTTTAAAGATCTAGGCCGGAGCACATGAGCATGCACGACCCAGCAGAAAGGAAGAAGGAGCCTGTGGTAAACGTGCGTGCCCACATTTTGCTGGCCTGTGTCTGCACATATTTATTATTCTCATCTGCAATATTGATGACCAAGGACCGATCTCACTGCACATGCGTCTTTCTCCCCGCATCCCTCTTCCTTGACTCACGCAGCTGAAAAACGCTTGGATTTTTTGGTTGCTGTTTTTTGTTTTTAAGCAGTGAACGCAATGCCCTGATGTTAATGCCAATTCATTTTCCCAGGTGGGGGGTGGGGGGTGNGGAGCAGGCCACCGCAATCAATAGCGAACAGGGCTGGGAGACGTCGTTTCGGCTGTTGGGAGCAGGTCAGTAGAGGGGAATATATTGTGAGTGCTAAATATGAGGATTTTATTATGCAGGGGAAGCCTCATTTTAAAGGGGCAGGATAAAACGGCATTCAGGATCAAGATCAGTCTTCAAAACAGTGAAAATTACTCCCATGGCTGGGATGACTGGTATCTCTTTTTTTGGGAAAACAACTCTTAATTAATTGGGAAAAAATTGGCACAAGAATAAGTGAGAATATACATATGTATACACGGGTGTATGTGCATATACATAATGCGCTTATTTATTATGCACATGCTGGGGTGTGTATATGAGCGTGCGTACGTATGATAAGAATAATGAGCTATAACAAAAATGAGGGGACAATTATTCTGATCTTTTGTAACCCATCTCGGCTGCGCAAATTATCATTTTGAGCAGTCTGAAAACAGAAAACTAAGCATAATAGACTATAGGGAGGCATATTTAAAAAATAAATTAAGGAATACAATGCACAGAGACAGAATGCCATGTTTTGTTATGTCATTCCCTGCCTGCCTTTCTTCAGGAGAGAGATTTTAAATTAAATTCAAAGACTCTACTTTTAAATAAACAATGAAAATTGAAAATAGGCTTCCTTGTTAAAATATATATCTCTCTATTTCCTCTCTTCTTTTTTTTAAAGTGATGCAGTACTGTGCAATGATACAAAGGAAAAAAAAAAAAGGAAAAAAAAAAGGAGGGCATTAGGTATTAGGATTCCAAACGGGATAGTACATCTTTAATGATACATATGATAATTAAAGAATACAATAAACACAATTAGCATATGTTTTAAACAGTTTATTAGTGAAGCTTACCATAAAATCAGAATATATAGAGCTCCAGGGTTTGTTGGGATAACAGCTTCTAATCCTTAGAGTCATAAAATCCCTGGCTTGGAAGAAATGGGCATCTTTAAAATGATTGAATCAGCAGGCCTCGAGTGAAAACACACAAATTAGCAAACTCCAGCAGTTGGGCACTGCGCGATGCTGCAATGCACGGAGGTGAAGTCATCGCTGACACTGCCCCAGCAGCTCTGATAGAGCACAGCGGGGATGTGGTGCTGCTGTGGACAGCCGAGGAGATAATTACTTTAACTCCTTCCAGACCAGGGATACCCAAAAAAATAAAATAATAATAAATTAAAAAAAAATGCGCCTTTATTTTGCAAATAGTCATCATGGGGAGAAACGAATGTCTGAATAAGTGATGGGTATAAAGGAGACCATGGACTTCAGAGAAGGGGGGTTGCTGGGTTTGGTCTGTCCTCCCTCCCTCCCAGCCCTCCGACGGCGTTTCTGCGAGCCAGGGCAGCGGGCGATGGAGGGGCCCGCAGGTGGGTGCCCTCCACCCAGGTGGGTGCGGGCGAGCTGGAACCCAGGGGACTCGCTGCACGAATTACCAGGAGTTTAAAAGTTGAGTAACCTCGTGAGCCAGTCTGGACAGGGCTCTGAGAGCGCTCTCGCACAGCAAATAACACTCCTGGCAGCGGCACTTCGTATTTCTCGCTCTTGCCTTTTTCCTTTTCCCGATGCCCACGTTCTCCCTTTCTCTCTCCCTTTCTTCCCTTCTGACTTCAGGGCAGTGTGAGCAGTTGGGATGTTTTTTCTGCTAATGATTAACGTATAAGCGCTTTACGTTCATCGCCCTACTGTAGAGATAATTTCTTCCCTCTTTTGTTATTTGTTTGTTTGTTTGGGGGGGGCGAGGATGGGTTTAACCCCGCAGTTCAGACATTTTAGGTTTCTTAAGAGCAGCAGGGAAGGCTTTCGGATGAGAGTCGGTGTGGGCTGAAGGGAACGAAGCTCCGCTGAGTTTTTTTGAAGGGAAGGGGCAAATTGTCAACTTTATAATGAATCCTCATCAGACGTGATGACTTCCCAGCTCTGCAGCAAGGGAGAAGAATAGCAGTCAAGCGGTGTTTGAACACATCCTTATGGGGAAATTGGAGTGTTTGGATCCTGAAATTAGATCTGAAGACAGCCAAACATCTCCATAAAAATGGGAGCTTCACTCAAATGAAGGCATTTCAAGTTTGCTCAGCTCCCGGTCTAAGCTGAACAAATTCAATCACAGCTCAGCGCGGAGCGAGCGTTTTGCTTTTCCTGCTGCATGGCAGAACTGGTGGGCACGGCGCTGCTCTGCACGAAAAGAGGCTGCGTGCCAATTTGGGTGGTCGGGAACAAATTCTTCTGAGTCATCTTGAACACGCAAGGAATACTGAAAACAGACGGCGTGTGTGCATGCATGGAGACAGCACGTTGCTTTACATTGATCCCATAGCTTGGAATATTTGCAGTAATATTATCTTCCTTAACTTCTGCCTCAGACCTCAAGTCCAGGAGATAGATGCGCTATGTAGTAGCAAGGCAAACACACGGCGTAAGTCGCATTTACCCCATAGATATTACTTTATTGTTGCCCCACGTTAGTTTAAATACAAAAGAAATGAGCTGGAGGAGAAATGAAGGCCCAAAAAGATGAAGTGACTTCCCCAAGGTCAAACAGGAGGACAGTGGCAAAGGTAGGAATATAAACATGAATTATATTGTCACTCTGCTCGAGGAGAAGGTTGAAATGCAGCTCATTTTTTTTGCCTGTAGTTTAGACCCAGCTTGACGTACTTGACCTCTATTCAGCTGGCCAAGGTCCAGGGAAAGAAATATGAAAAATAGGATTCTCTGTCTATTCGGGGGGAAAAGTTGAAGGTAAACTGACGTGTGTCATGGGTTAACTCAACAGCATTGACTGGTTCAAGCAAGCCGAGGGGTGAGTCAGGGTCTAGTCAACTGTTTTTTCTATTGACTTCATTGGTTTTGAGTTGCATTCGAAGGGACAGAGGAATTTGGCGCAGCAACGTGGGAGGAGGGGAGGGAATGTGACTGCACCCATTTTTTATTGTAATGTTTCACTGGTGGCATTCCCACACTGACTAACGTCTGGCGGCGCTCGCCAGGCACGAGATCAGCACAGTACAAGGAGGCTGGATCGCAAGACCTGAATTTTAGCTCCATCTCCAGTTTTTAGCAGAGGAATTCAGCATCTAGTGGAGCATTCACAGCAAATCGACAGGGAAGCGCAGAGCAACAGCAGCTTGGCGTTCTGCTTGGGGTGGTTATTTCAGCCTGTAAAACCCTCAGCAGGGCTTGCCCTTCCCTGGAAGAAGGTTCTGCAGACCTCCATCCCTGCCTTGGCTTTACACGCTCCTTTTGGGGAAGGGTTTATCATCTGGGAGGTGGAACGTCATATGCAGCCGTCTGATGACGGCACGTAAAGCCTACTGGCACTCCTGTGTTAAAGAATAATATACGTGCCAGACGTAACTCAGCCGGAGCCGGCTGCGCTGGAGGGTACCAGTCGCTGCTCCCTTGTGCCAGTTGCCCACCCATGTGCCCTGCGATGGGTGAAGGGGCACCAGGGTAAAATTGCGATACTCAGGAGCAGAATATCCGCCAGAAATGTTCAGTTATATCCGTAAGAATGAACCTGGATCAAAATCAGAAACAAAATTTAGCATCAGCTACCCCTCTCTGTTCCTGCCATTGTAGAGAAGGCCACGACATTTTCTAAACATGAGATTTTAAAGAAAACATTTTCAATAACAATGTGTGCGCTCTTCTCTTTTTCATTCCGGTGTAAGCATGAACGCACTTTATTTTCTTTAACCAACTAAACATGTGGCACAAGCATTTTTGCATTTTGACTATAAGGCCAATTTAACATATGCAGAATATTTTCCTGTTCACTTTCCATTAGCATTTTATATTTATTAGTGAGAAACTCAGAAACGGTGGATACCGACTTCAGATAAAAACTAATTCTGCACTGAATATTTGACTAAGACATTCACTTTAAACTGTGTTAGTTATTTTTATAGGTATTCTAAAAATAATACCATAGGGTTTATTACTTAACCCATATCACACACAATTTGACATTTGAATGCTGAGGGCTCATACGTGTGTTAAAACAGCGAGAAAATATGCACAGATATTTTTCAAGACTTCTTTAAAATAAAAATAAAAAAAATCAGAAATTTATTATGTGCCCCAGCTACGTTGCAAATTGAAAAATTGACAGTGGTGGGTAGCCTATACGCGGATATTTATTAGCTCGGTTCCTCTGCACAGACTTTTAGGATGCTCTATCACAGATTAATGTCTCTCAGCAAAGAACGTGCTATAAAAGAATAAGGAATGCAGCTGATAAAATTAATGAAACAAATCATTGTTGAAAAGCATTTGGTGAGGTGTGAATTGGAAAGCTAGTTTCCTAATACAATATTTGTAAAATAAACAGAAATTAATATCCATTAGTATTAACATAATTATCTTAACTGAGAATGTTGAACTGTTGCCTGTTTTGTTCTTTTCAACTGCAGCGTCTCACTACAACTGTTTGTGTAGCTGGGGAATGATCGGCTTTTGTACGCTGTAACGACACAAGAAATAAAACGTAATAAAAGGAATAAAATCTGAATTCCCATCTCAGCAAAGAGTAATTCCACAATCCATATATTTTTGGTGGCTTTCCTATAAGGTGAATACTTCTGCATGGCTTTATTTCCTAGACCCATTTTCACTGCCACCTTGAGTCGGGCTCACAGGAGAAACTCATTCTGCTTAATACAAAAACCTTTCCCCAGATCTTAAAATGACTCTGAGTGATCCTAAATTTCCTAAAGCCCAGGGAGAGTGGTGTGCGTGGGTACAAACACACGCCGGCCCTGCTCCCCTCCTTCCAGCCGGGCTCGGGAGCTGCCGCGGTGGCCAACCCATGGGCGCTTCTCTCGACCTTTCCCACCGCAGAGGCTGGGTTTCCAGGTGTGCATCCCAACTTTTGCACGCACATCAGAAGCAAACTTCAGATCTTCCCAGCTCTGTGCATAGCTGCCTTGCGGATGAGCTAAAATGTGAAAAATATGACATTTTCCATGAGAAATGGCTTATTTTTAGTTCTGCAGATACCGCAGTAGCTCGCTAGTGAAACCAGGCACTGTGTGGACTGAAGTAAAAATACCAATACCTCACAAAGTTAAACCACGGACAGAGAAAAGGGAATTTGTTCTTTTAATCACCAAAGCCATATGACACAAGTTCACATCCCAACAGTTTTGTTAGGCGGTAATTTGCCGAACGCAAACAATGTGGTGCCAGATGGTGCCAATGGGTGAAGGGACGAGGGGTCTCGGGCAGTCCGGGAGGCAGGACAAGCCGAATCCATCCCTTCGAGTTTCAGACATCTCGGTGCTAAAATCAAGGAGCAGCCAGCTTTATCGCGAGGAAGCCTCAGCAGGCAGGATGGGAGAGTTTTAGCTTTGGCTTCGCTAAGACTTCAGCTCTAATTTGCAGCTTGTTAGGTCCCACGTTAGTGTTTGCATGCCTGCCCACACAGAGAGGGTAACATATGTTTTAGATGGGATCCTTTCTTTGAAGCAAAATGAAACGCTGAAGATTTTCTTAGCAAACATCTCCTTTTGAAAACCTCTCCTCATCATCTCGTGAGACGTCTGTCCACCCCATCGCCACTAACCCTTATGTGAAGTGTCCATCAGGTCCAGGCCAGGGGGACTGGAGCTATGGGAATAACTGACTTTTCCGCTCATTGGCTCTGCAACCTCATTAATTTGGCCTTAATCAAAACATTTCATCCAACCTGAAAAAAAAATTACATTTTACCTAGACATTTCTTAACCACCTCTATTATTACTATCAAGATTTTCAGTGTTGTTTTGAGGGGAAAAAAGCTCTGAAACATTTCTTTTTGGAAGTGTGGAAGTGAAACTTTTTTTAGTCTCTTTTCCAGCCTGCCACGTTGCCATATTTACCACGGCGCTAACAGTTGTCAGAGATTATCTGGCTGAGTCACAGCTTTTATGGGCTCAACTCCGGTACTAGAGACGCGAAGCAGCTCCTCTGCAACCCAAGGTTTATGTTGGCATAAGCGAGATCAGAATTCGCCCTTCTGTTTACCATTTAGCTGAATCACCCCATCACAGACCAACTGTCATCTGTCACTCCATACTTTTAATGGTACATTGCACTGATGTTGTCTATTTTTTCCCCTTCCTAGCAGCCCTGTCACTCTGGTATGTGCTAATCTCTTCTTCCAGGCTTCTGTTGGATCTCTTAATGACGATGCCACTGCAATTTAGGGTTTGGTTTTTTTTAAAAAAAAAAAGGCAAGAGAGACTTTGGGGAGCTGGAGGCAGAATCAGATTTGCCCTGTAACTCAGGCTGCAGACTAAACAGACCTTGATATTTTGGGAAGTGCCTCCCAAGATGCGCTTTATCCATACAGTCCCAGGCATCGCTTTAGCCGGGGAGCGGAGGAGGTACCCCTCCCACAGCCAGAACGGGGCTGCATCTCGCCGACGTAGTGCGTGGCAGAGAATTAATTAATTTTAAAATTACATTCTGCTCTTGACGCCAGGGCCTCACTGCAGCTCTGTATTCCTACGGCCAGTGGACCAGAAATCTTTACCCAGTGCTTGGCTTCCTTGGGGCCCCGGTGGTGATGGCACTTCGATGCTTATTAACCCGTGCGGCGACAAAGGACTCGCGTGGCCCTGGCAAGCGCCTTTGCACAACATCTAGTGCCCGCTTCGCAGCTCCAGATGGGGAGGTGCTTTCCTAACATCTGCAAGATGAATCACATATTCTTTTTGTATTGCAACAAACGAAACGGGGAGAGCGGCGCCTCGCAAAAGGCAATTGGGCTGGGGGAGGAACGGCTCACCCAGGGCAATGTGAAATATTTCAGTTATTGAATCTTATTTCCTGCCCTCACAGGGGTGTATGTGGGTGCGGGGGGGAATTTAAGCTACGCCAATCGTCAGCAAGTTTTTCTACCCATTTTCCATTTGTATAGTTTGATTGTTCATCTAAGAATTTTAGCCTTTTTTTTAATTTATTTTTGCAAACATCTAAAAAAAAATCCAAAGTTTGTTCGCGGCCTTTCCAAAATTACCCATATGTATGTGAAACAAGCATCAACACCGAGCAGTGAGTTTAGTGTGAACTATCACTTAGCTATGGCGGTAGCGCCTGCGAATATTAACCCATTTGGGGGTCCACGCGTTTTTCTGTTGGCAAAGGTTTTTATCCCTGCAAAATACAAGTTAACATATGCACCGCTTTGGCGAGTCCAAGTTCAGGATGAAAACTGTTTCGCTAGTTCAGTTGCTATATGTACGCGACATATAGTATACATAACGTGTAGAGGTCCATCTGGTAAGAGAAATAATACTGTGTCATTGCATAATATGTGCCTGGGTGTGAGCATATTTCTCTGCACTCCTTCTTTGTCATGATTCCACGGTTTAATTTAAATACGTGTTTCGCTTCTCTCCATATTTCAGGTTTATTACAGAGTATGAAAATCAGGAAGCTTTTTGTTCACTTCATACATCTCTTCCAACAAAGCCAGGCATCAGAACCCAGCGCAGACTCCAGAGTGATTATTGTTACACATGATCTATGGAGCAGATAAATTACAGCTTGATTTTTATAAGGTATGTTGAGCCTGCAGGCTTCAGCAGAAACAAAAACAAAACAAAACACAAAACCTTGGTTTAACTAGTAATTTGAGGAAATATGACAAACCTGACATGGAAGTCACAGAGCAAATAAATATGCACATCCATCATTTTGTAAAATAATGCCTTCGCTAGAGAGACCTCTGCTTGCTGCAGTCTGCAGTGTAAAATTTCTTTGTGGTTTACTGGTCTCAGATCCTGCTACATGAAGGATCGAGTTAGTTCTAGTTGAAAGAAACAACTGTATGTATAAGAAAACCGGTGCCGTACAGTAAAACGGAGCAAATATCAACCTGTGCGAGTCAAAACTGAGTTGATTTTAGGACATATTATAATATTCCTGGAATGTTTAGATGGGGTTTTTGTTCATAATATGATTGCTAAAATACCGATTGGAGAGTCTTTTCTTTTAGTGTAAAATAATCTAGTTCCTAGAAATAAAATCACCTGGTGGTTATTGCAGATGTAAAATCCTGCCGCATACAAAATACAACAAAAGGCAGTTTCAGAGTCATCTTCTGAGCACAACAGTTTTGTTGGTGCACTGGAAAGAAATTATGTGCGAAATTCTCACTTCGGGAATCAGCTTTTGGTACCTACTATTTTTTTGCAGCTTGCCAGTATTTGGAAGGTTCTGTGTGATGCTGAGGAACGCCGCCAGTGCCCTTTGTGTGAGATCTGCCTCCTGAACAGTCCCATCCCGGTGGAGTCAGGGAACTGCAGTTATCACCGAGCTTGAGTTCACAGCACAGCACAACGTCCCTGCTCAAAGAGGAGGCTGTAGCGTGGGCACCGCTGGGGATGTCGCCTTTGACATTGGGAGGAGGGTTTTACTCAGATTTTAAGGGCTAAATCTAACAATTTATCTCAAACTGCCTCTGGATAAAGCACAAAACAGAACCAAATGCTCCACTCCTAAGTAAGTATCTCCATCAAAGCCATGACCCCTTTCATGCTCCGTTCCTGATCCAATGAGTCCTTAGGTTTTTCCTCCATTCCCAGGGATGCTTCTTGAACAGGCAGGGTGGAGAGGAGCCACATCACCCCCACACATACACATGCACGTGTCCAAAATGCCTGCCAACCTAGAGAAGGAGACACTGTGCCACGCGCAGGGAGGTGGGGCTGGGTCCTCCCAGGCAGTGGCAGGACCTAGATCTCCAGCGCCCCGTGCCTGGTCTCCACCACGTCCAGAGAAATCCCAGCGGATGGTGCCTGGAAAAGAGCGGAAGAGTTCCCAATGGGGCAGAAGTACAAACCACAAACTGAGTGGCTCAGCCATGTCGAAACTGCCATAACTCTGAGGATACACAGAATTAATGCTGTAGGTATCAGAGAGCTCTAACATCCAAAGTTGGAGTGCCAAAAAGTAAAAGATTTCAGGTTAATAGGTCGGGAAGTAGGGCTGAAGTCCCTTTTGAGGCGTTTGCCTCCTTTATTAGGTATGATCCTCATAGCCTGGCTGGGAGGTCTGTAGGAGACTGTCTAAATTGGACTACGAGCCTCGTATCTTCCACTCTTAACCACAAGACCATCCTACGTATACAGCAAAGGTGGTGGTCAGAAAAATAAGTCTAAGTTTGACCTCTACAGACAGCTGTTTTGGCCTGATCTGGTAGGTTTTGGTCCATAGGTGTGATGCTGTGGTTTGGTCTGATCCTGCAGTTCTTGGTCAGGCCGACCTTACTTGAGCCACTTTGAGCGTGGCTGATGTGAAGAGTCCGTGATCTATTCCACTGCGTCTTCCAAGCCGCATCTTGCAATTTAAAAGCAAAACGCGTGATCACTACTCTTAGCTTTGCAAACCAAAATAACTGTTTTGTGCTTCATCCATAAAATTGCCAGCTAAATTTTCATTCTGGAATCATTACGCCAGGTGTTTGTCAAGGAAGATGTACAAAGCAGACAGAACATGTTTAGCATTTCATATACCGGGTTGAGCTGCGGGAGTGACAGGTTGAAAAATCTTGTTTGGACTCATAGACTGAAACCGTTTAATATAGAAGTCACTGGTGGACTATAAATATGGAAAACCAATGTGCCATATTTTTATAGAACCCCCATTCTGCACGTCTTTTGAACATATTAGTACTTCCGAGAAGCTGTAGAGTCTAAACTCACCAATTTTTGCTTTGAACATCTACAATTCTTCAACGGGTGAACCTTCAGAAGCCCAAATGTCTGCACAATATACAATTCATTTGAACGTGCACTTATATTAACTGACCCCGCAAAAGCCAACTGTGTTCGTTTAGGCTAGGAATTACCCAATTTGCTCACATAATCTCAGCAATTACATGTTCATCTTGTTTAAATATCAGACCTATGGTGTCATTTACGTAGTATCTGATCTTTCTACTTAACCTCAAAGATATTAATCTTTATTAAAGGGGGCGAGAGGCAAAGAGGGGGAAGAGATGCTGGTGACAGATATTCTGACAGCTAGGAAAAGTCATTCATAAAGTGAACATCAGTAAACATTAGGGGTGACATATTGATATCAGCAGCAAGTAAACGGATGGCCAAGCTAGGATGAGGTATTACACCTTAAATTGTGGCAACCATTTTTTTTCCCAAGGTTGATCTTTTATATTTTTTAAAGAGAAATTTACTATTCTGCCTCCTGCTTCGCCTATGGTAAAATGCCAGAAATTTGAGTGAGATTTACTTAAAGTGACAGCAATGCCCCATTTTGTCCAGGAAAGATGATTACTAAATGTCACGTCTATCTACTCTCATGTGGATCACTTATTTGACATGTTCGTGTCTAAGCTTCATAGCAGTTTGCAACTTGTTTTCTGGTGCTCTGAGGCAATTTGAAATCTTTGGGGTGAAAACATGAGCTGGCCAACGGCAGCTCATTAAAATAAATAAATAACAAAGTTGGGATTTGTTCCTCTCCATCCCAAGGGTGTCAGGCCAGAAGTAGGCATAAAAAGCCCTTACAAAACCAGACCAAGAGCATATGCTTCTGGTCAGGCTGCGAGAAGGCCGTTGCTGGTGGGATGCTCTTGCCATCTCAGCTGAAGTCAAAGCACGCCGAAAACACTGGTGTGTAAACACAGAAAATAACCTCTACAATTTGCTGTCTTTATTTTTTTTAGAAATATGTGAAATGGTACAGAAATCTCGAACAGAGAAGAGCGTGGGTTCTCCCACTTTGCTGCAGAAGCGGCTTCTTTTTTCCCCACTTCGATCAGTTCCTGGAGGGGGAGATGTGAAACCCAGCTGGGTACGAACAAACCGGCCGAGTCACGAGCACAAGCTCCTGCGGCGGGGAGTCCATTTACATCTCCTGCTTTGCTGAGCCTCCGAAGTGACCTAAGGAAAGCGAAATGGAAAGCAAGGTAGAAGGCTTTTTGCACAAAATGGAACAGCAGTCATGAATAATGAATGGCTTTCTACCTTCTTTGCCGTTTTAGCTCGTCTTTCTTAGTAGTTATTGCCTCCCCGTCTGAAAGTGTGCCTGTAGATTCATAAACTAATTCATGCGTGTTTTGGAGACCATAATGCCTGAAGAGCCAAGAATTAAGGTGCGTGCTGGAGGTGCGACCTCCCACCAGACCCAGCTTTCTTCAGCAGTCTTCGTGGCCCGGAGTGAGGGAACGCTCTCACACAGAACCGGGCTCTGGGACCCTCTTAGCGAGGCCAAGCGCTCTTTTTCCCCTCCTCTTCTAAAAATTTCTACCAGTCCTGTTCAAATACAGTGGTTAATAATAGAAGAGAGGTCTTAAGTTCTGAATGCAAGGGCATAAATACATCTAATGAGAATTATACACCTTTGCATTTGTTTTAGCACCAGAGATTCAGCCAACCCGCACAGATGCCCCAATATTTATGAATTTTGAGGTGGAAATAGTACAGTCACAAAATATAGTAACAATATTGAGTAACGGCTTGTCCCGTTGACCGCCCTGTGCGTAGTCATAACCTCAGTCATGGTTGCACGGTCAGCCTATCCCAGACTAATGGCAGCTCTATACAATTTTAAGTTTTTTCTTGCAGATATTCTTTCAGGTGCCCGGTTGCCAGCTCACACATCAGCACTCGCTTAAGGCACAGTTCAACTCCCAGGAAACCTGCGGGAGCAACAAAACCAGCTCTAAATGTACCCTGTGCGATGCGGAAAGAGGGGTTGTTTCTTAGCGCGTGGTGGAAGATTAAAGCCGTTCTAAATGAAAGTAGAGCGTGTAACTGGGTACAAGATTTCTAAATAGGTGGCACATGTCAGCAAGCATTACAGCAGTGTCTTTGGGTGAGCCTTTGATATAGACTGCTGAACAGTTCAGTGAGAGAGATGCGACCATGAGAGAGTTTCACAGCCTTGATTTGTTTTCCAGCTAAAATAAATCTGAATAGAATAGAACTTAAATTACCTGTGATTTTTCCGTCTTTAAAAGGACACATAAAAGCTCCTGAGATCACTGCGCTCCCTGGGAAAAAAAGGGAAAGAAAAAAAAAAAACAGGAAAACTATGAAAGATTCAATTTAATGGAATCCAGGTTTAGCTGTTTCATATTTAATAATGTTTAATATTTCATTTACTACTGGGGACTCACCTTTTTCAGAAGAATGTAAGATTCAAGGCACTATCATGCATTAAGACTTTATGTCTGACGGTAGCAATACTGTAAGGGTTAGCACTGCAGCTGCTGAAGCCTGATGCAGAGAGCCTGGAAGCAACAAGGTTTCCTTCTTTTTTCCTACAGCCAAAATAGGAGCCGAAGCCCTGGAAAGCGGTGGGGTGTAGCTGTGAATCCTAGCAACAGGCGGAGAGAGAACTGTACGTTTCTTCACGTCCTCCAAGTGTTGATGCCTTCTGGTACATAATTTACTGGGAGCAACACAGACCTCGGGAAGGCCCTTCGTGCCGTTGCATGAAGGAAGGGCACGAAAGGACAGAGTTTTTCCAGTGGGGTGGGTGAGTTATTGCAGTTTGGGGGGAAAAACAAACAAAGCAAGACTCCAGAGTTTACACTATTACTGCCATTGCACTTGCCTTTGTCACAACACACTGCCTATTGCTGAGGTTTTTTTCAATTTTCTGCGCTTTTAATCTTTTTTAAGCCCTTCTCAGTGATAATGTGGGCTTTTCTTTTTGAGCGAATGCTGAAAATTTACACTCGAAAGTGGGAGCATAGGGCTCTGCAGAAAAATCCATAATCCTGCGGTCTGCAATGAAATGGTGAGCACTGAAAGCTATCACCTGCGTTTTGCAGAAAGGAAACTGAGACCTGAGCACAGATTTCCTGGAAGGAAAGGCTCCTTTTAAATATGCAGCAGGTCTTGTCTTGCCAATATTAAACTAGCTTTTCTTCCTGGAGAGTCTGTCAATACAGTTTGACCTCTCTCTATGGATATTCTTCAGAGCCTGAAGCGCTCAGATAATCTAAAAGGGTCCCCGGAGACCACCCTAGGAAGGTGGTTTTCAGTCAACTGCCTTCCACGGAGCCTGGGACAAAGAGCAAAATGGGACCTCCAGCCTTCTTGGTCTCATCACCCCGTTAAAAATGTACCGTTTCCCAGCTGATGCCCGTTTGTTAGTTTTTGCCACCGGTTTTCCTACTGGGAGAAGCTTGCAGACTCTTAGGAGTTTTGCCCGGATGCAAATTGTGGGGAGGGAGGCATTGAGAAGAGCTGGGATGGAGGGCATTGCGTTGTGCAACGGAGACTGCTGCTTCTGTTAACAGACGAATTTTGCAGTAAGTAGCACTAGTGGGTTGTTGCCTTGGACTGGACCAGCTGCTGCAAAGACGAAGCACAGACTCAGACAGAAGGTTGCAGCAGAGGAGAAGGGTTTGGCTTCCAGCTAGCACCAAAGCTGAAGAAGGGTCCTATGAGACCTTCTGTCTGGGGGGGGTATGTTCAAAATGCACTCCCCTCCTGGAGCAGCGACCCTCAAGATTTTCTAAAAAGATTTATTGCTAGGAGAGGACAAGCTTTTTTTTTTTTTTGCTAGCAATTTCAGTTTCAGATCTCATCGAGGGGCTCTGGCATTTGCATAACTTCCCACGGAAACTGAATCAATGTTTGACATCATGGAACAGAATCTCAGGCGTGATTTAGCATTAGTAAGCCACTAGTCATCAGCATACTGTCATTCCCCTATATCTGACATCTTAATATAGTCAGCCCCATGGACACACATGTTCATCAGCAGCAAATTCTTGTGCTCTCGCCATGCATCAGTTGTTTAACATGGGCTTGCACATACGAACATCCAAAAGACACTGGTACAATCTGATCAATTTTCAGTGCTCTAAATGAATTTTCCTTTTAGGTAAGAAGGGAATTTTAAGTCCTCTTAAATAATTGAAGATACTACTGATACAATCAAAAGTCAAGCTCCCCAAGATGAAAATGTCTAGATGATGAATAAGTTAATGGAACTAAAATCCCAGTCGTAGCTGATTAGGGGACCAGGAGAGTTTATCAGAGATGGGGATGTACAAGCCCAGTCACAGCCTGACCTTGTAACAAATGAGAGCCGAAAAGCAATTAATTGAGAAATTATCAGGGAAAAGCGAAGTTGCATGGTTGGTTAGGTAAAGCAATATGTCAATGGGCCAGGGATTGATTTGGCTGGAATACCTCAAGGTCTCTGTTCTGATGATTCAGGACTTGAAGGAACTGGCCCGAGCCAAGCAATAAAAATAAAACAGGGTCAGCAGACGGAGTCATCAGTCAGCACGGTGAATCAGTGTTCATGTATTATTTAGCTGATAGTTAAAGGAAGTTATCAAACAAGAGCAGTCTTTAAACCCAACTTTTTCCTCCCAGGGGAGGGGAAATGAAGGGGGAGAAAAGAAAATGCTCTGTTGTGCCAGCGCTCGCTGTCCTCAGCTAAAACACCGAGCTAGGAGATGGGTCCTGGGAGCAAGAGTTGCCATGAGTGCGTGTTCATGGCGAGGGATGGTTGGTCTTGCTTGGGGCAGTGACAAAGACCCCCAAGTGACTCTCAGTCCAAGTCTCCATGCTCAGCCACTGAATCCCAGAAGTCAGCACTGCACCAGCCTCTTCCCTTGGCTTTTCCTTCCTCCCTTTTTCTGATGCGCATTGGAGTACAGGCAAATCTAGATGCAGTTACTCAACCTCTGCTCTGCTTCGCTTTGACAACGGGCATCATTTTCTGCTGTGATATTTTCTTCCTTCCTGCTGCCAACAGGCTGCACAGGACTTCCACTTCCATCTCCAGCAGATGCCAGTACCCCTCCCAGGCCACCAAACTAACAGTGACCTCCTGCCCCCTTGTATCTTGATTATATCAACTCGTCCACACATCGGCCTCCCACATCCTACACACTTGGGAAGCTATTGCTGAGACTAAGACTTTAGCATGTTGATCTGAGCCGCAAAACATGGCTAGAAACACAGCTCCTCTCCTTCACAAGATGCTGTAGGATCTGAATATGAAACAACCTGAATGAGAGCGTAGTATCCTGTAGCTCAGGAGAACAGCAAAGCAAAACAAACGATATATAAAGTCTTCTAGAAAGATCAGTGGGTTGGGTGAGAAAGCTGTCTCTGAATAGCTGTCTCTTTGCTTGTCTTGTGACAATTCACTAAATAACACTAAACTACGTCTCTCTCTCCCTGAAGACAGGAGAAAACCCCCGCAGAACCAGCCAGCGCATGTTTCGTGGCAGGATCAGGGCCTCAGACACCACAAACTGTTCCTTTTTGGGATCAAGATCCTGAGATGCTGCAGAAAATTTGGGCTGGAGGTTTGTTGGAAAACTACAGCTTAGCTTTCCCATCAGGACAATATTTTAAGTTCTGTTTTTTTGGAGAAAAGCTTTCTAAATATTTCAGATTTGATACTGGGTCTTTTTGTCATTTCCTTGACAAAACCTAAATGACAGCCGCCTCTGTGGCTGAAAATAGGAACGTCATTAACATCATAGCTATAGCGGGGAAGGGGACAAAGGTTTGGCAGATAAATATAAAATGTCCGGTGATGCAGATACAGGGTGGGCACTTTAATGTCAAAGCTAAGGAGTGCTGCCTGGAGATAACAAAATAAAGAAAGATTATACCACAAAGAGAAACTTGCACATCCCCGTCACAGCAGAGATGAGTTGCACTGGGCTCTGCTCTTTGCGTTGCGAGGACGCGGGTGGGGAGGGTGGCCGAGATGCGCGTGGACCTGGTTTGGTTGCGCGTGTCTTGTGAAGGGGCACCTCAAATGGGGAGCTGGAGGAATGGAAGGAAACTAAACTGCTCCCCATGGGAAAACAGTGTCCTTGCTGAGACTGGTCTCTGACTGCAGGGAATGGTCAGAGTCCAAAACCACCGGAGACGGGGAGTTAAAACCCCACTAATCAAAATTAGAACAAAGGCTGTGACTTTACCTTGTTAAATCTCAATTTGTAACAAATACCAGAAACTCCAATATTTCACTGCAAATAGCCGTTGCTGCTGCAAGTACGGGTTTTTAGAAGGAAATTCCAGCAGCAGCTTGGATATAAAGGAACGACTTTACCCCACTGCCTATGGACATATCTCAACATGCACTCATTTCTGGGACTCTCAGTATGTCACGCTCCATGTAATGCATTTTCCATTTGTCCTGACCCGAGAGCTTTGCATTCAAGGAGCAGATCCCCCAAGTGAATTCATCAGGAGGAATAATAACCAATGCAGAAGCCTGGAGTTGCTGGGCCAGCAGATCCATCCTGCAGTTGTCAGTGTGCTGAATTTCAAGGTAGCATAAATGCAGTCTCCCTTACTTAAGGACACAGCAATATTCTTCCAACCAATTTTATTGAAATGAGAGAGAAAGAATAAACATGAGGTCTAAGCAGCAGCAAACAAGACTAACTAGCAGTGCCCAGCGAGGCGGTCATTAAGCAGAATACCTTTTGTGAATAAAGGAAAACGGTTTAAATGGTTTCTCTCATTCCAGCAGATGCTCTCGGTGCTGCACAGGACAGCAGACATGACCTGCTCGGGCGATGTGGAGACACCTGGCACAGGATCCTCAATCCGGTCGGATGGGATGGGACAGGTGACCATCATGTTCTTTCATTTTTTCCTGACTTTGGGAGCTATGTGCAGTCTTGGCTGTGTAAATCAGAAAAGTTTCCTTGGACTCGTACCATTTTATGCCAAGATAGCATTCAACCTGATGACCAACTTGGGAGAAATGTATGCCCTTTCCAGAGTGATCTGCTACCTTACCTCTCTGAACATTTCCACGCGGGTGGATAAGACAGGCTCAGAGCCACTACTTGCTATTAACAGTGGATCACTCTGAGAAAGGAAAATGGGATTTGCCCCACTATGAGCAACACTGTCTTTTCTCCTTTGTTTCCTTCTTGGGATTGCATCATTCCTCTCCTCTGAGGCTGAGCTGCTGCACAGTCTCAGTACAGCAGCTGAGAGTTTATGAAGTGGCAGTGGAAGTGCTGGCATGTCCCAGCACTAATCACATATTATCACCTTATGATAATCACCAAAGCTGATTCCGAATGAATCCTCTTTGGAGAAGGTCCTTGGCCTGCCCTCTGCTCTGCGAAGTGCATGAGGTACCGCTTGTGGAAACACAACGGTCGCCAGCAGTAAAACCAGTGAAACCCAAAATGTGACATTACATTGCATGAAGCAGCTAGCTAGATATTATCACTGAGACATAATGAATTCATGTCGGTATGGTAGGAGTCAGGAATTATTTGTAGATCCATATAAAAATTCTGTCTGAAAGAATTCTGTGATCCTCCGACAGTTTGCATGTATACTTGATAGTTGGTGGCATCATCTTGCTAATATGGGCTTGTGCGTTTGCAAGCGGTGTAGCTGCAAAAACCCGGAGACCAATTCCTTGCACGATTTTTTTTAACTTAAATGTACTGACACCTGAAATTCTTTTGTACTCCAAATACCACTAGAAATAAGACAACAAAGGCAAAGCAGAGGTACCCTAGTAGAAACAGAAGATTCATGGCTTTTGAAGCATCCTGCTCGGCAGAAGGTGTGCTGGACTGCGCTCTGATCTCATGTAGCTGGGATGAAATTCATAGATTTGGCCTCTTTATTTTCTTTGCTGTTTTCACTGATGGTCAAAGACTTACAGTATAAAGGCTGCGATGTGCTAAGATTGTCACAACGTGGAAGGGCAGGGAAGTGCCCAGCCTGGAGTTTGATGTAGTTTCCGTTACAAACTCCATGAAGAAAGTCCATCAAACGCATGGGACACTTCTCACCAGCAGTAGACTGGTGTGTACTTGTGTATGCATGAGACCACCAAGGAGGGAAGGATGGTCAGGTACTACTGACCCGTACCTAGGACTCAAAAGAAGTGCGATGTGTTCCTAACTCTCCCACAGATCTCTTACACAGGTTCAGACAAGCCATTCAGCTCCTCTTTTTCCTTCAAGTCTTGTAAAATGGGGAATCATCATATTTTCACTCCTAGCATTTGCCAAAGCCCCAGTGGAGGGTGGAATGACAATCCCAGGCACCGCTGGAGTGGGGGTCTCTGGCACCACTGGTGTTATTTGCCCTCCATATTCGCAACAACAAAACAATTTAAATTTGTAGTTGTCTGAGGAGAAGGAAATCATTCAAGCAGGTAGGCTCTAGGTGTCAAAGGGGACCCTCATTTCAAAATATTGCATGCTAGACTCAAACGGAGCTTGGTATTGGAGACAGGCTTAGTTACATCTGTAAATCTCCCGCTTGGGCTTGTTGTTGTTGTTGCAAAGGGTTAACAGACACTGCAAAACATTTCTAGGATGCAGTGCTAAGATTTAGTGTACTGAATTAATTCTTAAATTAGAACAGGGGATTTGCACATGATTTCTAAGGGAAATTATCTTCTGGGTAAAATTAATACAGGAGATGTTTCAACATCTGGGATGGCATTATTATGAGCAATGATTACCCAGACATTGCCAAAAGAAAGAGATCACAGTAGACTCTTTCTTTCCCTAACCAAAATAAGCTGCTCACCCTGAAGGAAGAAGACTATTTGCAAAGGCACTGGCTTATTTGGAAATGCATGGGAAGAAGTAAATTCTATACAAAAAAAAAGGCTGCATGCTTTGCTAAGGGACGGTTGGGAAACAGAACTGCAGACAGTGACGGTACCCTTTGATACGTCGGCTCCGGGCGTCAGCCTGCCTCGCCCTTGAGCTCTTCATCATAAAACGGTATTTAATGCAGTGCTACAGCTCTCCAGGTGCTTAATGTTCAGAGGTTAAAGAGGAAACGCACTGGCAGATGTGACCTGGAAAACCTCAACGAGGGATGGTTGGTCCGTCCGCTCCCCACCCAGAGACCACAAAATCCATCCAAATGCCTCATCTTCCTCCGGTCTTTAGAGGGCTGGTTTTTCCTTGCCTAAAATTTAAATAAGGCAGACAGTAAAGCCAACGCAAGACCTGCTCCGAGTTGTTTTGTCAAAACAATCACACACCAGGAGGAGCTTATAAATATTTATTTTGCTTCAGAGGATTTCATTTTGTCAAGAAAAGAGGAGGGCGCTTGAGTGGGAAAAAGAAGACCGGTGGCACGCCGGCCCCTGCTCCTTTCATAGGAAAACCCACCGATGTTTAATTTAAAAGGGCATAAATATAAGAGAAATGCCTCTTTACTTTCACGTTAGTAGCTGGCTATTAAATTACATCACAAGTGCTACGTGTGGGACCAGGCGAGTGCGTGGTTATTTCTGTCTTCTAAACCAGAGTGCAAGTCTCAAGGTAATTACTTTGGATCCAAGTGTAATTACCAGCTGATCTGCAGGAACATACACAGTGGTGACATCCATTCAAGGCAGCATTAGAGCCTGATGATAACGCAGCATCATTAACACAGCTTAGCACTTCCACGTGTGGCTACAGGCCATGGTTTTCCTCGGGAAAGGGCTCGCGGTTCGGTGACCGAGTCTGGAGATCTCGTCAGAAGTCACCTGAGATCCTGCCCCCGGCCATCGCGGCTGCGTGCGCGGGTATGTGTGAACAAATCAGTGCAGACAATAGCAAACATGATATCCTAATCATGGGAAATTAAGCCGGAACAGACTTTTTTCTAAGATTTACGTCCATATTTTGGTATTTCTGCGATCTGCCCTTACCTTTTTATTTTCCAAAGCATTGAACTGCCTGAGAAGAAGGAGGGTGCTGAGTCCTGCTGCCACCCCGGGGTCACTACCTTTTTGTTTAGCTTTTCGCTGTTTTACTCTGCTTCAATGTGACAGCATCATGCTCAGATTTTGGAGTATTTTCTCTTGAGCTCACACCTCATCTGTCTCCTTTTGGAAGACAGCAGGTATAGGGATTTTCTTTTCTTTATTCTTTTATCTTTTCTTTCCAAGGCTGCAAGCATCACAGTAAACAACCCATTTATTCTGATGGTCTTGAAAGCTTTCTCTACACCTCCAAGAAGGTCAGAGAAAAGCTTCAGAAAGAGAAACGGAGAAAAAAAACCCTCCTTTCCTTAGAAAATTGCCTAGTTTGTTACCATACCTTCCTAGCAATACCGTGCTCCAAAGACAATGCAGTAGACCAACGTTAAAAATTAAGACGCATTAAAGAAAAGCAAAATACATTTTTTTTTAAAGTTAGTGTTTTCAGGTACCTTTAGTTGTGTCAGCTCTAGATCATAAACATAAACAAATGAAAAGACAACAAAACACAGCTTGATATAATTTCCCGTAAGAAGTATGGGACATAAGATTATACAAATAAGCAGGAAAATATCTCCCAGCTCCTGTGGGCAACAACATATTCACACACAGCTCAGGTTCAGTGACGTTAAAAGGAGACTGACAGGGTAACCAACCCCTGGAGGAGGTTTTTCATTCTGGGCAGTGCTGCTAAACCATGCTTGATGCTTTGAACGAGCTCAGTTGCTCAGAGATATCTTTTTCCCTGGTTTTCCTTATATGCCGGTTTTATCAGAGCAACTCCACAGATGTCAGCGAGACACATTTTGTTTTCAGTTACATCAGTGTAAATCACAACTGATCTAGTGAACTCAGAGATCCCCACTTTACAGTGATATCTGTGACATTAAGAGTTTGGTGCCACGGTATTGTGACAGCTTAAAGCCCCTCCATGAAGAAACAAAGTCAGGCTCCGCACTGTCCTGGAACGCGTTACAAAGCGTGTTTGTTATTGCAAAGAAGACAGCATTTGCCTGGGCTGTGAAAAAGAAACCCAGGTCTGTAACAGCTAAGATTTCATCTCTACCATTTATCCAATGAGATTTCCAATCCTCTTGCACAGATACCCTGCTGCTAACATAGCAGTCAAGATCAGAGCACTTAATCAATCATTCACTGAGGACAAATATGCGTAATCTGAATTAGAACAAACCAAGGCATATTTTATATGACAGCCGTACAGATTTTTAAGAAAAAGCATTGGCAAGAAAATCACATGAAAACAAAATTGTCTCGTGTTTATGCTTAAAGTGGTAGGTTTCCTAAAAGCTTCTGCGGAGCTAGGTAGCCTTGAACGTACAGGGGCAAATTCTGCTCTCGCTGCTTTCACTTCCACGTTTTCATTAATAAACCAGAGTTGCGTTTGGCCCCTCTGGCTCTGAAGCTGAAAGCCTGCTGCAGACCTCGATATGATGTAGAGTCCTTCTTAAAAACCTTTCATATTTTATGATCGCTGTCGATTCTCTTATGATCAGTGTTGGTTCAGGCTCTCATGAATCAAAAATCAGCTCGTGGCATGCATCTTAGAACAACCTATTTGTCTGCAGGTAGCAAAGGGAAGTGGCACTTTGAAGAATAAAAACCCTCTGCCTTCAGAACGAAGCACAGGCTGCATGGGAGGCTGGAGCACGAGCTGGCAACTTAGACCTCCTATTCAGGCTCAGCTCTAGGCATGCTGGGTGACCTTGTGTTCTCCCATTTTCCTCTGGGTGAGATATTATTTATCCATGATAATAAAATACAGGATTCTTCAACTACAACTCACGGTTTCATCTATTGTGTCAACTTGCGCAAGCTCCCTTGGAAAAAAAAAAAAATCAGAGGCATTCAAAGGAGCAAAAAGCTAAGTATCTTTAACTGAAGCCACACAGCTTTCATCAGAGGTCAGGCCCTTGTTGCCCTGACTCTGCAGGGTGAGATCTCCGTGGAGGAGCACCCCAGCGATGGCCTTTGAGAGCAGCTGACGGTTACTGCACAGCCCACAGTGCCCGTCAGTTCTGGATACCCTTCAACATTGGGTACAAACCCAACAAGCAGCAGGAGGGCTTGAGCCCAGCCACGCCACTACCAGGGCAGCCAGCGCTGCCTCCTGGAAGGAGGACTTCTGCAAAAATACCGAAAATATCTGTGCAAACATCCCTTTCCCACGTCCCTCTGCAGAGTGGGCTCTAAATAGTTGTTCTGTCTTAGTTCTGCCTCTGCTTCTCCGGAAGGAGCAAACGCTCAAAAATCACCGTGTCCTTGTCAGCGTTGGGCCTTCTTCTTGTCCTCCCTCCATTTCATAGAGCATTTATGCAGGCTGGAGCCAAGTATTCAAAGCAGAGAGGAAAAAAAAAGGCTCTGCAGGTACCAGCGACTTTTCAGCATCCATATGATGTCCAGAAATCACATTAAATTACATTTTAAACTTAGATGCTCAGTTAATTCCCCCACAAATCCCTGCTAAAGCACCTCAATGTGTGGCCTGGCTTATTTTTTTTAACTTAGCTTTATTTTTTTTTAACTTTTCAAGCTTTGACTCAGTCACTTGAATGCTGTGTGAAGGTGCACGAGGATGGACTGGAGCATCTAAATGGAGGCCCCCAAACATGAGCGTTTTTCCCTTAACCTTCCTGCACCATTGGGAATAATAATTCCTCGCAGGGCTGTTGCACAGCTTGATTCATTAAGGCTTATGAAGTGCTTTTAGCTCCGGCACTGGAAGGCTCTGCACGAGTTATTTTGGACTGCTCAGGTGTTAGGAGGAGAGGCACTGCAGAAGGAATACAAATAAATCAAGAAGAGAAACTGCCCCTTTCCTCCATCCAGCCCCTGCCCCCCACTGTTCTCCATCACTGTTGGTGTCAAACAGTTAATTTACAAGCCCAGCACTTTACAAAGCCCCTGGAGCACCAATTGTCCCTTTCTCATGCAACATCAGCTCCTCAAAAAAGCCAGCTGAGTCTCCGGGGGTCACCCGGCTCCTGCCCTTCCCAAGGCCACTTCAGCCCCTAGCCAAAACCCCCTGGATATTTATTTTCGGACAAGTCAGACCCAGCATCACCCCCTTGCAGCATGATGCTGAAAGCACTGAAATAACCCCGGGGTGCAGGGTGGCTGCTGTCGGGGCTCTGAAATGTCCCATGTGCCTGGCCAGGGAGGCAATATTCAGTGGGTGACGGTGACCCAGATATCCCACCCAGCCCACCACCCACGAGGGCAGCATCCCCATGCACCGTGCTAGAGCCACGCGGGGACAGGGGAACCCTCAGCCTGGCAGGACAAACCGGGAGAGCAATAGGTAAGGAAACAAGCTTGTGGCTTGGGAAGGTAAAGGCGGTGGATGTCTCACATGGCTTTTTTTTCTTCCCTCCCTCGCTCCGTCTCCCTCCCCTCCTCCAGTCTGTTGCACGGGAGCTGTCGGCCATGCTGTTCCAGTTCAGGGGCTCCTGCAACAGAAAAGATCAGCTGTTGGAGAACCCATGGAAAGCCCTGGGGGAGAGCCATGGCCGCAAGGTAATCAGCAGGCAAAGTTATTACCATTATGCTGCTAATTAATTCCCAGCTCATTACGTTTCCTGTGGCTAATTTGTACTCGCCGCTGATTTGATTAAACTCATCTCTATGCTAATAAATGTGTTTTCCATTTGTTTTAGCGACTGTAGGAAGAGAGCCCGGTATTTACATATTTTGACGTTTATCAAATAAAACGCGGCGCCTGAATTAATTCTGCTCTGATTTATAAGGGGGGAGGGAGGGAGGAAGGGGATGCTGATGGTCAGGCGTACATGGCGTGTGCGCGGCGGTGTGCGGCGGGGGGGGGCTGCGCGGATGGGCGATGCTCCTGGGCGTTTCATCCCCACCGGCCCCGTCCTGCCCGGGGACGGCTCCTGCACGGTGTACGCCACCTCGCCGGCCGCTCCCCTGCCATTTATTTCCCCTTCCCAGCTAAGTTTCGAGACGTGGGGCTTTGATTTGCAGGCACGTCGTACGGTTCCCCAACACCTCGTCAGGTGGATTTTTCTTTGTCTTTCAGATATTGCTCTAAATGAAGATTAGATTTACACTGCAGCACCTAATTATAAGCAGTGACTTTGTTTCCCAGTTCCCTTTGGCAGGACTCGCTACAGTGATATCAGATGGCTTGGATTTCTAATCAGATAGGGAGGCGCGTACACCTTGCGATGCATACGTAAATATATACATTTTAGGCACGTGTTTTACCCTCTCTCCCCCGGTAAATGGCAGGGCAGAAAGCTCTGTCTGGCCCTCAAGCAGCTGCCTTTTAAACCCAAGACTAAATCTTCAGGGCAGATCTTCAGCAAGTGAAACTCCATTCAAAACAGTCGCCCTCTTTCCTGTAATTAACCGCCGCAGCATCAGTCTGCTCTTCATTTGGGGCCAATCCTAACAGAAAAATACTCTGAGAGTGTAAGTCAGCAGTATTTGTGCTTTTACATCCCTTAAGGGTTTGTGAAATCCAGCTTTTCCTTTTCCTAGGAAAACTGGCAGTTGTCACCAAGCACATGCCCTATCTCTACGTGTGCGCGGTCGTATGGTATTGGTGCACGTACGTATGTATCACATAGGATGGAGGCCAGACCCTCCGTATGCAGGATGGCTGGGGAGGGCTGGGATGGGGGCAAGGCAGGGAAATGCCCCCCTTCTGGGGCAGGGAAAGGTGCGCCGGCTCAGCAGGGATGCCGGGGAGCCCAGGGTAGGTCTGACCCGTCCCAGTCCTCCTCCCTGGTTTTGTCTGGAAGTTTGGCTCAAGCCAAGAGGGACTCTTCCCTCTGCGTGCTCACTTTCGGCTGGTTTCCTCTGGTTTCTCTCCCAGGTGCTTCATGTTTGCAGGTTCGTCCCACCGGCAGCCCCAGGGCAGCCCACAGCTTTCGTTCACACTCGCAGCAAAAGTTTCCCAGCAAAGAGGGGCCCTGACGATGCCACTTCTCACTCTGGCAGCAAGACACCTTCCACCGCCGCTGCTTCACCCCGGGCAATCTGGAAACAGCTTGATTGCTTAAGTAACAATTAACAGCCTTGTCTTTTGGGAGTGCTTCTGGTGCGCCGCACATCCCCTGCTCCGCAGCCTGCGCTCTCCTGCAGTGTTATCCAAACTGTGGACATCCCCCAGCTCCTTCCCACTCCTCATCCTTCCACGTGCAAGGGCGGTGGTGGGCTGCACCGTGCCACTGAGCCCACCCCAGGCTCGGCCGCAGCCGTGGTGATGCTTTCGCTCCTCTTGCACTTGCTCCGAGGCTGCACAGACATACCCGTGCCGCTGCCCGGGATGCGTGGGATGAGGGTGTCCCGCTGGCGATGCAGCACAGGTCCCTCGTAGGGCCGGATCCAGCTGCGCTGCCAGACCACGGCAGCAGCTCCCAGGGTTGTTTTTAAACCAGATCCTCACAGAGGACCTGGAAGAGCCCTGTCTGGAGCGATGCTGTGCTCAGCTCCAGGTGCGTGCCCCAGCGCTGGGGCCATGCCTGGTCCTGAGCACCGCGGCGGCTGCGCGTCCAGGGACGCAGGCGTTACGCAGTATCACCTCGGTATCCCTACAACAACCAGCTAAGCCATGCGGCGGTGCAGTTGCTGGACTTCTCTCCCCCTGTGAAAGGTTTTAAGCCTTTGCAAAACCGGGAAGTATTACCGAGGAAAAAAAAACACCTTGTTTCGCATTAACAGTCTTTGCTTTTCCTGGCGAAGGTGGGACAATAGCCACACGCTGCATGGTATCAGTGTCACAAAGAATGGACCCAAAAGGCTTCAGCTCAAGACAAATAAAAGTAACATTGATTCCTTTTTATTTTTCTTTTTTTTTTTTTTTTTTTTTCCAGCTGGTATCAATGCATTAAACAGCCACGCTGGAAAAGTGAAATTGATTCAAGGCCTTCAGTGCTCCCTGCCAAAAAAGCCTCCTGCAAGGATCTATTCTGTATTGAATTACAGTCTGGAAAAGTTCAATAGGTTATTGTACAAACAGAGAGCAAAAGCCCGTCAACAATGGAGCCAAAGTGATTGTGCGGCTCCTTTGTGTTTGCCAGCCCCGCGCCCCTCGCAAGCTCGGATGTTAAATCAGTTTAATTAAAATGGTGGGCTTCAAATGCTTCGCATTTTTTTAATGCACGTCCCTGTGTAAAGACATGTAGGCTGACGTTTAAAGCTGCCTGCCGGCGCTGACAGCCCCTCCATCCCTTTCTTGGTCCCTAAATTGCAGCGGATTTTTACAGCAGCGGAGCACTTCGGGCAGGCGCTGGGTCTGAACAGCACCCTTGGCCTCAGCCGCATCCAGAACTGTCCGTGCCCCCCTGTAGCCTGTCCTGCGAGGAGATGGCCCCAGGGCTGGTCACATCGCCCTTTAGCAGAAGGTGTTGGTGCCATGTGGCACCTGCGAGCCGGGGACACGCACCGGGTGGGCACCCGAGGTGCGTCACCCCTCGGCCAGCCCCTGTCTTTGCAGGCTGGAGCTGTGCTTTGGGGCAGTACCTGTGCAGGGGACTTGGCTGTGGGACCCGTCAGCACTGGTGTCCCCCCGCAGGGACCGAGAGCTCCCCAGGAAGCAGCAGGGTGAGGTCCCCGATGCTGCGGCAGGTTTGTCACAGGTCCCACTGGAGGGTCTCCTCCTCCGAGCGGGCAGGAGACACTCACAGCGTTGTGCTACATCACGGTTTCTAAATCCCCCTCTCCATCTCTAATTAAGATTCAAATTGAGTATAGAAATCATGTGTAAGTAAGATGCTAATTATTAAAGTCATTGATCTCCCAGACAATAAAGCAGACTCGCTTTTCTGGCCTGCCCATGTTTTGAGGTAGCTCTGAGCCCTCGCAGTCGTAAACGCCCGGGACATCTGGAAGCCACATTTGAGAAGTGTGTAGGGAGGTGAAGTCCCCATCTTGTTTTGAACAAAACTTCTTTAGGGCATCCCCAGCCCCAGCCGACCCTGGCCGCACATCTGGCTCTCTTGATAACTCAGCTCCCCATAACGACGTGCATTTAACTTTTGTCCCCCGCCTCGCTGGACATCTGCCTGATGCCCTTCTCCACGCTGCACCATTGCATTTATTTTCTCATTAGAGTAAACGGGATTTACTACTCCGTGTGCACTCTGTGGCATCTCGTGCTGATTTCCCACGCTCCAGCTCGGGGCCACCCAGCAGGAGAGGGCCAGCGTTTCCCCGGGGGGTGCAGGGCACCCGGGGTACGCGGTGCCCAGGAGCACCTATAGACAATGCATGTGCACGATGTGCGCGCACACACCGAGCGCAGCGGTTTCTGGAGGCACAGGACTCGCCGTCCCTGAGCGCATGGAGCCCGTGCCCAGCACCCCAGCACCCGGGGCTGCAGGCACTGGCCCGTCTGGCCGCCGTGCCCCCATGTCTGGGTGCAGCTGCACGGGCAGCGGGCACACTTGTCCTGGGCTGGCGGGCAGACGGCAGCCAGTTCAGAGCTCTTGCTCCGACTGGGCATCCTGCAGCCCTTCTCCTCTAGCCATAAAAATAGCCCCAGGAACAGCGAGTGTGGTTGGAGAGACCAGGGCTCGGCAGGCGTCCTTGCGAGGATGCTGTCTGTCTGTTCTCTCCACTCCGAAGCTGTCCCTGCCGTCACGGTGAGAGGTGGCAGCACAGCCTGGCCAGGCTGCAGGAGCAAGGCTGAGTGGGTTTGGTCATGAGCAAACCCACAGAGCAGGGTGGATCGAGGTTTCATCCCCTTGTCCCCAAACTAGACAACCTTCATGGCCGAACATCCTACCTAGGAGTCACGGGGCTTGGAAAAAAAGGTGCACGTAGTTTGAAAAAAACGTATGAAAGGATGGCTGAAAAATTACAGGGAGAGAAAATTATATGGAAAGCGGAGCACAACCAGTACGGGGCCAGGCTGCAAGGTGGGGGGCAAAGCCACAAGCTGGGAGGGTGAAGGTGGCCGGTGCTTTAGTGGCCGCAGCAAAGGCGGACTCGAGAGAAAGAAAAGGCTTGGGCTGCAGAAGAGAGGGATGCTAGCCTGGAAACACAAAGTGCAGTACCACACTGCACCAAAACGCTGGAATTAACATCAAAGCAATCCTGGAGCAAATGAGATTACAGTATGCATGTTAATGAGGCAGCAGCGCTAATCAGCAAGGATGCCTCACTAGGAGGGCTGCACAGCCAACTTGTGATTCTGTTGTCAGGCTGGACTGGGCTTCCATTTGGAGGGAAGATTTTGTTTGGTTTAAAAAGCATCAGTCTTTTTGTGGGGTTTCTGGCAATCTCAGGTTTGATTTGATTTCTTCAAGTAGCTGTCTGGCCCTCCAGGGTACAGAGGAGAACTTGGAAATGGGATTGAAGTGGTCCCCAGAGCCAAACTGAAAACCACTCCAAAGCCAAGGAGCGGATGAAAGTTGCCCAAAATGTATTTTACTCTATTTTTAAACCTCATTATTTTTAAGCCAATCTCACCAGCCTGCAGAGAGCTGAATACATGGCTTCGCACATCACAGGCAGCGTATTTGCGCGTTAAGCTTTCCTAAGGAATACGAAGCCACTCAAGATTCGAGAGGTCCAGCTCTGCTCGCACTTGTAGCAGGTTTTTTTCCGGTGCCACAATGCTGATGTCAGAGTTATACTTCACCACTGAGCTCCAAAACTGGAGCTTTTTAAAGTCAAGAGCCCTAAAAAAAGCAAAGCACTTGCTTGGGAGTCATGTGGCTTCAGGCAAAAAGCTATAAAAGGGGCAGCCCCTCCCCAGGGAGGTTTAGCTGGGCTGGGGAAAAGGATGGCAGGAAGGTTAGGGTAAGAGGGGCTCCATGAAGGAGAGGATTGAGATAAGGAAAGGCAGATAAGCTGCTCACAAGAATTAAAAGGGCAGGACCCACAGCAGAGGCTAGGCGTGAGCCGTATCTCTGCCGCCACCGAGCTGCCTGAAACCAGGGAGCAGATTCGCCTTGGTCAGGGAAGCTTTGGAGCAGGGTCAGGAAAAGGGAAACCTTTTCTGGAGCTTTTCATCTGTCTCTGTAGCAAGCTAACCCCTTGGGAGCCAGAGGAAGGTGGAGAAACAGCCACACCAGGGGACAGGAACGCTGCAGCCTGTGCTACGAAGGTGCAAACCGTCCGGGGGAAGCAGCCCCAGCCCCCTCAAGGTCCCTCTCGAACCCTTTTTATGGAAAATGCCATTCTGATCAACTCCCTTTGCAAGGAAACTTGGCTTGTTTTGATCTGTTTTTCAAACAGCCTTTCTTCTTGATTGGCGAAATTGGCTTAAATGGGTCTCTCCCGCTTTTCTTAAGCAAGGCTGCAATTCATTTCTGCTTCCTTCTCTTTTCACTGATAATCTTATTTGCTGGAATTGTGAATAAAAGAGAATTTGAGATACTTGAGAGTTTATAGAGCAGAACGATGTGTTTTATGTTTCAGTTTGCCACGCAAACGTGTATCTTCTGCAGGTGGCTCTCAGTAAGGTGCAACAGTGGGTGCCAGCAGAGCTGATACTCAGTTCCCAGCTCTCGTCCAGCTCTAAGAAAACATCTTCTCTCTTTTGGCTTCAGAGAGGGCAGCGACGTGGCTCAGCTTCACGGAAATCTTGCATGCCTTAATGCGGGAACGGGTTCCCAGAGCTGCGTTTCACTCGCTGCATCTACCAAGGGAACGGATCCAGGCAGCGCAGCAGAGGAACGGGGGAGTAACCAGGCACGGCCCTGGGAAGGTGCAGCTGTACCTCCCTTCTGCTGCAGCTTTACGTGGCTGGGAAAAGAAGCTGTTCAGTAGTGCTTCCCATGCCAGGGAAATCATTAACGAATTAATCATTTACTAATTAAACGGCATGATACCCATGTAAAGGGAGCGTGATTATCCTCTTCTGTAAGTCAGGAAACTAAATGGCATTTCTGATTTTAGACCAAATTTGCCCTTCTTGCAACCCCGCAGCTTCTGCTGCCGCAACCTTCGCGCCGTGGCCAAAGCAGCTTCTTTAGAGCACCCGTCTCTGCTCATCAGTGGGAGAAACCACCCCGATTTGCACCGTCAGGCACCATTGCTGCCCGACGGCTGTTCCCAGGCTGCTTTTGGAAAGGGTTGGAGGCTTGGTTGGGTTTTTTGCGTGTCCTTTCAATGTAGCGTGGATGCCGGAGAGCTGGAAGAGCCAGGCGAGGAGATGTGGCTGCATCCTCGCTGGGCATCACGAAGGCTTGCTGGGTGTGTGCACACCCTTTGCCACCCCTCCAGATGAATCGCAGTCTCCAAAAATTATCCACAGAGTCAGGAGAAGTGAGAGCAAAATGAGAGCCAAAGTCTGATCTGCTGCTTTTCACTCTTCTGGTTTTATTTAGATCATGCACGTGAGATTAAACCTCTGCTTTATCCCAAATGAGCAGCCTCTGGCAACAGGCGGGATGGGTGAGACTTCAGCTGCGGCATGTGAGCGTAAATTTATTTAAAAAGCGAGGAGTGAAATGGGGAAGGCAGAGCAGTGGCAGTGCTGTTCAGCGAAGACCATGGCAGTTTGAAGCATGTTTGAAGCAAGTCTTTGGGATACAGTGAAAGAAAATCTATAGTCAACATGCCAAGTTATCGCGTCGCAGGAATGTTTGCCCTTGCTAAGACCTCTCGTACCACCCCTACCAGAACGCTTTCCATTGCCTTGCTTGGATATAGCAGAAACTCCCCAGAACTAAACCCAAAATGCTTCCCCTTACTTCACGATCTCGGGGGGTCCAGCACACGACGGCTGACACGGCATGGCAGCCCGAGCCCTGCGCACCGACACGGAGTTGTCACAGGTATTTACTTTTGCTAAGTGCAGCTCATTATTATTGCCTCCTCTGGAGTTGTAGTGCAATGAAAATTAATTCCCCACAGCCTTGCCCAATAACTTTTGGAATAATATATTTCCCGGTTTTCTTTACTTTGTGTTATGGTTTCATAGACTCAATCAACCGCGGGTGCCATACAGCGAAGTGGCCCTACCTGCCGCGCTGGACTTTGCTGTGCAGTTGTTTGCTTTGTGTTGTATACACAGAATAAAAGTTAATTCAAGAGCAGCTAGGAAAAAAACCACTGAGATTAGGAGCACAGAGATATAATGGTCTGAAAACTAAAGCCTTGCTGACTCCAGGAAAGTAAGAGACATCTAAGACAGTTCCTTTCCACA